>JARUHE010319131.1:0-11539 GCA_031471125.1 Archaeomysis grebnitzkii | reverse complement strand
ATATCATTATTCGCGATGTTATCATATGATTATTCGCAATGTTATATCATTATTCGCGATGTTATCATATGATTATTCGCAATGTTATATCATTATTCGCGATGTTATCATATGATTATTTGCAATGTTATATCATTATTCGCGGTGTTATCATAAGATTATTCGTGATGTTATCATTATTCACAATGCTTTCTTGCAAAGGATCAAAAATAAAAGAAGTGGGCATGGTCCATCATTGGCAGCATCCATCGCGTCTAATTAGAACAGCATCAGAATGTACAAGGATCGTGAGGAGAGGTTTCGTTGCTAATATTCAGGTGATTAGTTTATCTATTTTACATAAACTATATACATTACATGTGTTCCTATATTTTAAATAAACTAGACATTACATGTGTTCCTACATAGTAATTATCTACATAATGAATGCTTTGTTTTACTAATGTTTTCCTATCTTGTTTATAATTATTGACTAAGTTGTTGTATCTTGAAAGTAAATGTACCTTATACGAGATGTTAGTAATAATAATAAATGTAATTAGAAATGTTTATTTACTTTTTTAATTAATATTGCAACGAATCTTTTGGAGTTAATTAAATAAAAAATTGTATTATGTATTTTACATACATTTCAAATGTATGCTAAACTAAAAAAATAATTTTCAATCAATAACAATAAAAATAAACATTCAATTACCTTTTTTCTAGAATCCATTTAATGTAAATAATATTTATAAACACAATTTAAATGCAATAAGAAATCATTTTTAAGTTTACTGTTTGTTTTAGTATTATTAATTATGTCAAAAATAAAATCTTCACCCAAACTTAGCTCGTCAATAATATGAATTTTTATTTTTGGAAATAATCATTTGTGAAAAAGATTACCGGTATGCATACTATTATTAATTAAAATACCATATGTAATGCAGAACTTATATTCAATAAAGAATTATATACATCTTCAACGCTTTTTTGGTAAATTTGACTTTGTTTGGCCGAAAAAGTAATTGTAAATACAGAATGAATAATTTTCATAAAACAAACATTGGTGCAACTCTTCAAAAAAACTTGACGACAACGACGACGACACCTATGATACCTGAAAAATGACCGGGTTTTGACTTCGTCACACTCGCTCTACAAAAATGGATTTCGTTGATCATTCTGATCTGCCGTCAAAATATGTATGATCATCGAAGAAATAAGAGTCCTTGTCAACGGCAACATTATTTGAAATTTATAGATTTCAATTATTTAACGAATTTAAAAAACAACAACTGTACATATTTAGCCTATTATGTGTTTCTATAACCAGCAAAATAATGTAATGTAATACCAGTTTATTTCCATAATGAGTCCGTTGAAGATGATTTATTTCTTGGGCGAGGTACAGTGCCAAGATAATTGGTTTTAACGATCCTTATAATATAATTAGACTTGGCTGTCCAATAGTCTAGAAAACTTAAAGAATAAATTACAAAACAGTCGAAATTATACATCTCCGTGTTCACCCTACGCAAAAGGATGATATACGACGAGCTCAAGGGCAGAAGAACAACATTTATAGACAACATAAACGAAAAGTGATTCGGGTGTCTTTATTTAGATGTGTCCAAACAAGCCTCACAGTTGAGTATTATTAGACAGAGAGAACGATGGTATCCAGGCTCGCATTACAACATATTTATTGGTAATAAACTAACGACAAGTAGCATTGACTTTGCCTTCTTTAGTGTTGGCCAAATGTTATGAAGGAAGCAACAGGTTCGGGTTAGTAGAGAATCGTAAATAATGAACAAACCCTTTCGTTCATTGGTTTCGACTTACTCGTAAATAATTTCACCAACATTTATTGCATCATTATGGGTCGTATTGCTGAATAACAGAATGGCTTTGTGCGAAATTTAGGGGTCGTTCCATTAGTTCATTTGCAGTTACAACTTCAATACAAATATGTTGTTTATTGACCTCTCAATGTAGAAATGTTTTTATTTATTTTATTAGAATTGGTCAGTGTCGTTTATTTCACACTGTATACACATTATACAATTTTGGTTTTATTTTTTGAATGAAAATTATTATGTTGTGTCGAAATGAAACGATCTAAATAAGTATCTAAGCAAAAATAAAATAAATCAATAATTAACATTGAAATAGAAGTACTTCCATAGGTATTGAAATAAAAACATCTCGATAAGTATTAAAAACATGTTTCAATAAATATAAAAACGTGTCGAAATAAAAGTAGCTCGATAAATATCGAAATAAAAAAGTATTTCAATATGTATTTGAACAAAACTATCTCAATAAGTATCTAAAAAATCTCAAACATTGACGAAATAAAAGAATGTCAATAAGTATTGAAAAAAATATCTCAATAAATATACAGTAAAAATAAAAATATCAAAATAAAAATGTTTTGAAATAAAACAATAGAAATAAATGAATCTCAATAAGTATTGAAACAAAAAAAATTAAACAAATATTGTAATAAAAGAATCTCAATAAGTATGAAAACAAAATAATTTAAATAAATGTGGAAATAAATTGCATCTCAATAAGTATTGAAACAAAAGAATATCAATAAACATAGAAATAAGAGTATCTCAATAAGTATTGAAATAAGCGTCTTGAAATTAAAGTATCTCAAAAGTATTAAACAAAAAGTTTTCAATAAAAACCAAAAGAAAAGTATCGAAACAAGAGTATCTGAAAAGTGTCAAAAAACAAAATGAGAAATGAGAAATGTAACAAATATAATAATTGAATTCCTCAGCCATGAACTGATTTGATTCTTATCTGCCTTGGTCGACGCTCTTATCGAAATTGGGGAAATATCCTGTAACAGGATCGACAATGGCGTCCTTATATCGTTTTTATTTATCTTCACTTTTTATTGCTTATCGCCTAATGTTGGTTTTGATATTTGATTTGTTCTTATCGAATGGTTGGTTGATTTTGTATCTATCCACATTCTTGTGAATAATATGGACCTTCTAGACATACTTACAAATCTCAGCCAGCAAATACAAACATATACAATTTATTTAAAAAAAATCCCCTACAAACTATTGAAGATCTTAGGGTTATTTTGATTTTTTTTCAATCTTTTTATAAGTTGACCGAAACTATCATTCATACATATGAAAAACATATACAATGTTACTATTTTTGACAACTTGTTATTAAAATTTCAGTGTACAATTTAGTATAACAATTTTTATTTTTATTGAAAATGATATTCTTTTCTATTAAAAAACAAAATGTTTTTATGCTTCATTTCCTTCAATGAAAGGATAATCGTGAACAAAAAAGTCTTAACACAACTAAACCCGTTTTAGTTCCAATTTTGTATCTCACAAAGTTAAATTTTTATTTTCCTTGTCTTTTTATTTATTAATTTACTATGTATTTGTTATTAGTTTGTTTCGCATTAAGTTTCGGCGCAAAATATTCAAATTTTAGTTGCCATTTTATTTACATTTATTTACAAACATTGTTTCCTTGATTTTATCTCGCTCGACATCCGAAATGGAAAATTTCGGATGTCCAAATTATTTTATTCATGATTTTCAAAATGAAGTAAACCAACGTTGAGGATGAAGTTGATGTGACACGACATGTTAACGAATTGTTTAGTGTGTATCCAAGAAGCAAATTTTGTGTAAATATAGAAAATAATAATGATGCAATTTTTTATTATAATAAGGAACATATTAAAATAAACGTGAATACAATTTTAGAATAAATATGAAACAAAAATGATAAACCCAAAAATCAATAATGTTAATTAATTTTAAATAATACTATTTGGTTAATGAATGAAGTTTATAGAAATTTAAATAATTATAATAATAATAATAATAATAATAATAATGAAAATAAAAATAATAAATAATTTTAAATAATACTATTTGGTTAATGAACGAAGTTGATAGAAATTTATTTCAAAAACATTTATAAAATAAAAATATTTCAGACACAATAAACTAAATATTTATCTATCCTTATGTTCTTCATTATCCTGTTAAGTTTAATGTTTGTGAGTGAGCACTAAAATAAAATAAATTTTATAATAATAGTTTCTTGAATTGTTTCCAAAATAAAAAAAAGGTTTTAGGACAGTAATTGGTGTGAATGTCATTTGTTTACTGAAAATTATAGTCCACCGATTTGTGTTTGAATTTCTCAAGATGGTAGCAGTTTTTTTTACCACATTATTTTTTTTTATTTGCTACCTTTTTTAATGACCATTGTGTTGGGTATTGTTTTTTACAAATTAGATTTGTGTACACACATTAAATATACATTGTGCTTAAAGATAATGTCTTCAATAAATATATTTTATTTAAAATAGGACAAAACGTTTTTTACACATTTTATTTTAAATCAAGCTGAAATGTTTTTATATATTTTATTTTAAATATGGCAGAATGTTTTATACAATTTATTTTAAATATGGCAGAATGTTTTAATACATTTTATTTAAAATATGGCAGAATGTTTCATAAATTTTATTTAAAATATGGCAGAATGTTTCATAAATTTTATTTAAATTATGGTAAAATATTTTTATACGTGCACATTATTCAAGATATATTGAAACGTTTTTTTTAAATAAATTTCATTTAAAATATAGTAAAATGTTTCAAAACATTTTGAAATCAATGTTAAAGAAATTTAAAATATATTTTGTAGAATTGGATTTATATCTGTGAATCTTACAGATGGTAATATTATATACATTTTTAAAGCTTAAATTGTGGCTATAAAATTGTATATATTAAATGAAATGACAACAAACCTGAAACTTGCCAACAACGACAAGGGTTACGACAAGAGCATCAACCTGTCCTATAGTAACAATTCTTACCAGAATTCATATTTGTAGGAGGATTGTTTATTTTCAATGCGGATCTTGTTTTGTCAATTTGTTCATTCAAATATTTAAGGAATGTTTTTATACATCAAATAATTCAACCAATTGTGTGTTGTTTTATATGAATAAAGCAACATTAACAGATTTTAATTGAGCAACAGCAACTGTTTACTACGCTAAGATAAAATAGCAACACAGCGTCATTCACCTGCTGGGTGCATAGTGTGCTTTTATTACAAATGTTTTTATTTGCTAATGTAATCAGTTCTTTCTTTTGATGAAACAGATCAGTTAATGAAATAATACTCGCAAAATGATTTATTCAACTATAGCCTGAAAATAAATATTTAATAATAGCAAACAAAACATTTAAAATAAACTTGTTGGCAACTTTTGTCTACGAGCTGAACTCAGGTGTGTGCCTTCAGGGCACTCCATCCCCCTAGCCTCCCTCTAAACCCTCCTTCGTGCCCTTTCTTAGACGCCCCTCAAACACACAAACACACACTAATACTATAAGCGCCCTCCCGTTCCCCCTTCATTTTTTATTAGCATCATCCGACACTACTACGAAACCTCCACCTTTGTTAAGCCCATAGATTTTTTACAGTCTCGCATCACTTACCTGTACATAAACAACCATCACTATTTATAAACATTTTTTTATGAATTAAATACTTTAAATTGTTATTTTTTCATAATGTGTGTTAGTACATTTTGTCATTCGCCATATTAAGGAAATTGTGAATTTTGATATAAAAACAAGATTTGACGACAGCATTAAAAAAAACGAAAAAATTATTTATGTTAAAAAACAAATTTAATAGTTAGTCATATTTAAAAAAATTGGTTAAGTCAACTTCTGTCAGGGATAAATTAATTCTAAAAAGCTCTAATTCAACATAAACCCAGAAAGTACAAGACAAAATGCTACAAGTTTACAATGGAGAGAATCATACAAAAAACTCCTACAATTCAAAAGTTCAGAATTTTAGTTACATTTTTAAAGATTTCAAATTATTTAACAAGGCATTTATTTTCATCATGCATATATTATTCCTTTAAATAAAGCAAACATTTATCCAATATGAAAAATAAATAAAATTTAATTCCACTTTTGAAGTTTCTTAGCAGTTTACAAAACTACAAAAACAATTAATGTTCAAAAAATATAGATTCTACAAAAAAAAGTTCAACATGGTTTCCTTAGAATTAGTAACTGATACTAAATAAATAGATCTAGAAACCAAAAACTGGTTAATCTACTTTTGTAATACATCCAACACCACCACCATCAGCAGCAACAGCGTTCAAGACTTAGTAATAGAACGATAAAATTAGTACCTATTAAAAATGGGCTTTTAATTTGTTAGTTTAAAAAAAAATATTTAAGCCGATTCATGTAAATTCTAAGAAATGATAAACATTTTTTAAAAAATACAATTTCAATAATATGAAATATATAAATGGAGTGGTTCTCTTTCATCTTCAATAAGTAAAGTTTGATTACCTTTTTTCCTAAATCTAAATTGTTACAAGGGTAGGGAATAACAATTTTTCCAGCATTAGGTGGAATGTAATTAACAGTTACTTTTTTATTTTGAATAACAATATATGCGAGATTTATTATGTTCTAATAAATTCTAGAAAAACAACCAGGAACCATTTATAGAATTGGTTTATCTCAGCTGAAGATATAATGAGAAAAATCTAAGCATATTCTACATCATTAAACTATTTGTAGAATGTTTGAAAATGTTTCAAAATCTAAACGGTTTTATTTTTGTGTTTAACAAATTTTTCAAACTAAACTAAACATGATGTAAAACGATTATGTTTTTATTCACATAAACTATTCATTACAACACAATAGTAGCCTAATTATGTGGATAAAATTAGGCTACTATTCTGTTGTAATGAATAGTTTATGTGAATAAAAACATAATCGTTTTACATCATGTTTAGTTTAGTTTGGAAAATCTTGTTAAACAGAAAAATAAAACCATTTAGATTTTGAAACATTTTCAAACATTCTACAAATCTACAAATAGTCTAATGATGTAGAATATGCTTAGGACTTGAAAATAATTAAACTTTAATTTTTTATTGAAACGAATCTAGTTGCTACTTTTAATTTCGCTTCCAAGCTTTTAATTTGCTGCAGTTGAGAATAAACATTTAAAAAATTCAAATTAAACTCAAACAGAAATATAGAATTATAATTATTAAAAAAAAACACGCAACTATTTTGCTTGAGAGTGCTCGTTGTGAAATATGATTCAGAACACTTTCGTTTAATACAATGAGGATTGAAAAACATGGATTCATCTTTTTCACTTCAATATCTTGTTTTAAAAAAAATTCCAAAATGGACAACGAAAAAAAAGATAGAAACATATTGAAATGATTATAACTTTTTCTCTGAATAAAAAAGATAATACAGTTTGTATAGAATTATTCAATCGCCTCGCACAATTTTGTATTTTTTTCAGTTTTTAACCTCATAAAAAAACAAAACAAAATGATTTATATATCATTATATTGGAAAGAGTTTTATTGAAATGATAAAATGAAATTTAAGGCATACATGTTTATAGTTTATTATAAAAAAAATGAAGCAAGTATAAGCAAACTTCATAACTGTTCACATTTTAACCTGTTTTTTTTATTTTCTACTTAATATCTAAAAGTAAAAATACAAAAATTTAATATGATATTTAATAAAATGCAGTTGGTAAATCATAAATCTTTAGAGGTCTTTATCAAATCATAAATTATAGGTTTCTTATATTCTACGATACTAAAATCAAATCTAAGAAAAAGAAGTATAGAACAAATCAAACCACCTATCTACGAAAATTAAAACCACACAAACAACAACAAAAAATGAGGGTGGAAGTATAATTCATTGTTTCCAGCATTTTTTTAAATTGATGAAATAATCAAAGAATAAATAAAAATTCCAAATTTAATTAAATTGTAATGTTAGGCCTAATACAAAGAAGATAATTTGTTCAGCTTGTTGATAATTGCACGTTTCAGAAACAGACACCATAAAAAATGTTGAAATAAATCAAAAATGAATCGTGCAACAATTTGTAATCATAACAAATTAGAGATAAATTTTCAAAAACACCGAAACACTTATTCGGTTTTATTTCAATGGGAGAATTTTGTCATTTCACAAAAACGAAGAAGAAAAAGCTACAAAATCCGTAGCCTGAAACTGTGGAATGAAATTCCAAACAAACGAGTGCATCGTCAAAAAAAAGACCAACGACTGGCCAGGTTGGATGGCTTTTTACGAGGTAGCTCTGGGCAGAGTGATCATCGTGCCTTGGACGGTTTGTCATGTTGTCATATTTAATAGCTCAGGTCTTTCGATGGAAGATGATGCCCAACTTCAGCCCAATTAGGCTGATCGCTTAAGTTTATTTTCCATAAACAAACAACAAACTCGAAATGTTCTTAGTTTGGTAATAATTATTTTAATAATAAATAATAATTATTAGTTATGCTATAAATTAGTGCTACAATTAAAAATCTAAAATATTTACCATAATGGTTACAATTATTTGTGTTATTATATTTAGCAATTATGTTTTTAAGAAACTAGCCAATTGGTATTTCAGAAGAAATGAGGTACAAAAGATTTTTATAAAGCTCGATTAAAACGTTGAATACATAATAATATCTTGAATTAAAATAACCTTAAAGCGAAAGAAAGATCAAGATCTTAAAGTAAACGATCAGTCACTATAATAACATACTTGGCGAAATAAAATCAACATTTTGAATTAATGAGGCAGAGGTTAAAAAATAGAATTCGTGAACTTTTTTATTCGTTTCACCTCATTTTAAACTTTTTATTCTTAATTTTTCTGTTGCTAATATTTCATAACTGATCAAAATAGAATTATGAATAATTCAGTTTATTATTCCATGCCTTTGTTCTGCTCGGAATACTCGACAAGGAACCTAAATCCATCGAATTGACAAGTGTGGAACTGATTATGCAAATCAAATAAACTGAATCTGCCTTTATCTTGCATCAATCTTGTGAAGGAACAAGTTCGACTTCAAGGAAAATGTAAAAAGAAATAGTCTGCTGGAATGTTTAATATTTTATGAAATTAAAATAAAATATTTTGAACAAAATAAAACTTGCCAAAATATTGGGAGCTGTAATGTTGATTGATGAGATTTCATCGTCCCGTAATGACGGTTATTTTGCCAAGTTTTCAATTTCGGTGATTTTTTGAATAACTTTGAACGTCTTTGCGTTTATTTAGGATTTCGTCACGCGATGATACCATCAAACATTTTGCACACAGCCATGGTGAGGGAGACCATTCAAGCTGATGAATTAATGTTCAATTTAAACGTTTAATTATAAATTTAGAGGTTTGCGAGTAGAAATGTGAATAAATATATTCAAATGTTGCACTCAGGTGACCAAAACTCGCTCTTCAAGCTACGTGATCAATGGAATCTTATCCACTGTGCATTCCGCATCCTTAAAAAACAAATGTTTTTTATTTCTAAAATTATTTTTTATTCTCGGTTACTCAAGTTAACTGAAGCTATAAGATGAATTCTACCTTTTTGTATACCTAAATTTCATATTCCGACATAACCGTTCTTATTACCTAAATTAATCTTTGAAGGTTCACAAAACGTATTTAACTATAGCATCTTCTATGAGTTTGAAAGACTAGTTTTACTTTTCTATGATTACTGCAGAACGATTTAACAATTTATATGTAGTTCAAAAGCTTTGCTTATTGTTTAGCAATATATAAATAATGATAAAGCAATAAAATTAACAATGAATTTTGGGATTATTAAAATAATTGACATTTTAGATGTTGAAGTCAAGACAAATTTAATTAAGTATTAAATCAAAAGAACGTTGTATAATGTCTCTTAAAAAAAATAAAAAGAATTCAAATAAAATTAATTAAAAATTTTATATAAATAAAAAATAATATTTATTTTAATTAAGTTTAAATGAAATTAATTTTAAATGAATTTAAACGATTAATTGAATTGAATTGATTCAATTACAGTTAATCAATTAATTAACTTTTCAATTAACAATTCATTGAAATTATTTCAATTACAATAAACGCCCAACAATCCAACATTTAAAAGTAGGTTTGCCAAAAAATGAATTTAGTTCATCTAAGAAATTAAACTTGATTTAAAAAAAGTTGATAAAGACTGATTTAAGGACTAAAAAGCCAAGTATTTTCAACATTGGCTTTCCGCTAAGCTACAAAAACAAAAAAAAACAAGGAAAGGTTCTCAATCTAAGTCTTTTTCAAACTCTTCCCCAAACACATTTAAAATTCAAAGTTCTTCAATAACCAATAATTAACAAACAAATTATTATTAAACGGTTATCTGAATAAACAAATACAACAACTAAATGATTAAAATCACAATTAAAATTTAAATCTAATTAATGTAATCTTTTAAATTTATTATTGCTAGATCTAATTTAGAACCAGAACATCAGATCATTTGATAAAACCTTAATTAAAATATTTGTTTGTTTGTTACTACGACAAAGAATATTTTTTTATACTGTTTGAAATAAAACGTAACAAGAACATGATTAGTAAAAATACACTTGTATACTACACTATAGTTTTACAAAATTCATTTTTATAATTTATGTATATGTACATCTTCAAATTTAGAAACAAAAATTAATGTTGTTTAAAAAACAATAACAAAATAAAAATAAAAACTTAGCAAGGGATGAGAGTTTTAATGTTTCCACCAATTAAAAAAAATTGGAGCAAAAAAGTTATTAATTCAGTTCCAATTCTCTAACACAAATATTCAGAGAACAAAAATAAAATGGAAAAGAATTATTAGTACAACGATATAAAAAAGATAGTTTGCTACCCAGGAGTTATTATTTTCCAATTATATATTTATTTTGATAATCCTTTTATGCATTTAATTACCCATAATGTAGATTAGAACAAAACGCCCAACAGACAAACAATAAATAAAATAATTAAATCAATAACTAATGATGTGTTAACGTTAATTGAAATTAGCACTTTGGCTAAGGCGAATGATTCTGAAACAAAAATAGTTACAAACGTATTTAAAATAAATTGAGTAACAAACACACAAACATTTTTAAGACAAGGAAATCTTTATCTATGAAATTAAAGGAAATTAATCTTTTTTATAAAATAAAGATTTAATCTTATACTAAAAATATGTGAAGAGATAAATTGACAACAAAAAAAAGAAATAGAAACGGGTTTCAATCAAAACATTTTAATTCTTTGTCAATTAAACGGACTTTAAAAAGATTATAAAACTAATAAGATTACAATTTATTTATATTTAGTTGAATTAAACCTCAACATTTAATAATTTCAAACAAATTATCAGTTACTTTCTAAGAAATAAAGTTCCACTTAAGCCGGCCATTGAAAATTATTAGTCTAATACAATTTATTTTGCAACATAGATTGAAAATTATTAGCCTAATACAATTTATTTTGCAACATAGATTGAAAATTATTAGCCTAATACAGTTTATTTTGCAACATAGATTGAAAATTATTAGCCTAATACAATTTATTTTGCAACATACATTGAAAATTATTAGCCTAATACAACTTATTT
>JARUHE010319120.1:0-11540 GCA_031471125.1 Archaeomysis grebnitzkii | reverse complement strand
TGTAGCTAATCTGCTCTACTCCACTGCCTCTTCCGCAAACAGTCATGCACGAATCCTATGGATTCGAGCATTTGACCTTTTGTTATTTTCCACGGTTTTGCAATTGAAACATTTGATACCAATAGGGATCAATAGGTAGGAAACTAGCTGTTATTAGCATTTTTATAATAACAGATCAGGATATCTCGTAAAATTAGTTCATTTTTATTCAATGGACAATTTATCTTTCGATTTTAATTTAGAAATAGGTAGTATGTACATCTTTTCAGGGTTTGACAGCCTTAAATTGGCAATAAATTAGTTTTAAATATAAATTATTGGTTAACAAGTACGAACAAATGTTTCATATTAAAAGAAGTGTGTGAAACCAAAAAAAATCTAAACTTGTGTAAGCTCACCCCTAGAAGTATGTTAACACTTTTTACATTTGTTTAAAATAAACTTTTAAATAAACAGCCTAAACTTGATGATAAAAGAAGTGTTCACAAACTCCAAAGATCTCTATTATTTGAAGCCATTTTACCTTAAATATTCAGTTCTTTCATTTGTTTTAAGAGAATCTTTCTCTAAACATTTATATAAAAATCTTGGTTAAACATGAATTTAAGGATAAAACGGCAGAATTATCAAACTCCTTCACAAAAAGTAAATTTCAATAAACAAACACTGATTTTCTGGTCAATTTATTTTTAAAACATGGCAAAATTAGTTAAAGTTGTCAATCATTTTATTACACCCTACAAAACAAACAACAATCCCAGTTCAGTCATATAGGCTGGTGCTTCAGATACAGCTTAATAATCAAATTTTTTTTATAAAAAAATTGTCTGGAGTCCTGACATTAATACTTGCTTTTTTTGCTCAGAGAGTTTGTATACAAACTTTTTTTTATTTAGTCCCAGTGGACCAGGCTATGGCTGCAAGTTCAGCATATTCACCACCGGGCTTTTGCCAATAGTATCTGGTGCTCATTCAACCAAGTACTAACTAGATCAAACGTTGCTCAACTTCGCTCAGCAGACGGGAAGCGGTGTTCAACATGGCTATGGCTAATTGATATTTATTCCAAGGGATATTTGATTTTTTCCTGCTTATTTTTGTAGATATATATAAACCCATGTTCCATAAAAAATTATATTGAAAAACAAATTCAGTTTAATATTTTTATCAAAATATATATCAAAGTCCTGTCTAATCAAAGAAAATCTATTTTGTTAATGTATATTAATTTAAAAAAAATATATTCAAGCTGTTGTATATCAAATGAAAAACTGCATGGCATTTAAAGAAAATAAAAATTATTTAAATTTTGATCAAAAATTGTCCCAGTCCACTCTTACATTTTGAATGACAAATCTCAAAAGTGAGATGTTGGTAAGGCTTATATATTGTAAAGGTTTTTATTATATCAGAGTAACACATTTTTTCATCAAAAACCATGGTATACAAGTGAAACTTTATGGCTTTAATAATAAGTTTTCAAAATTCCAAAAATAGTTTCTGAATAACCTTTGAAACCCTATGCCATATTATTCCTACTGTATTAACTGTAAAACAAGAACAAGATACAAAACACAGAGAACTGTAATTTTCTTATGCTGAAACAAAATAAATTACTACAAATTATTTAACTTGTTAGGTATATAAAATTGAAAGAATATTTTTTCTTTTCAGTTGTACTTTATTTAGTGTCAAACCAACAAAGAGGACATGAATTCCCACACTAGTTGACACAAGGAAATTTAAATTATTATAAAAATAGAAAAATAGAAAGGATTATAAAAACTAACATATACGAAGGATGAAAAAACAATAAAAACAAAAACAACTTTTTAAAAATAATTTCCTAATAAATACATTTTGTCTAAGTAAAATAAATGTTTTCCTCTGATTTCAGTGGAACATCTAAAACAATTTAATTTACCAAAGTGTTTACTTGAGTTAAGACGAGGAGTTATTAATTTAATGCAACCTATGCCAACATCCTGTTTGTGAAATTAAGATTATGAAAACGACGGTAAAAACTTAAAATTGGGAAAAATAGTCTTTGAATGTATGGATTTATTTATTTAGTGACCAGAAGACCGCGCTCACCAACTGCTTACTTTTAGACATGGAAATTTGAGACTTTAATGACCAATGTTTATTATCAATTGCAACAGTTCAATATAATCTTTGTATAGCCAAAATTGTGTAAAAAGTAATTTTAAAATAACTTAAAAAATGATAATTTTTAAAGTTAATATTGTTTTCCTATTAACTCGTAGGCTATCGTTTTAGAATTAAATCTAAATTGTGGTAGGCTTACCTTAAATATAAAGCGTACTATGCATTTACTATACCTCATTGAATATAAAAATTTCCCTAATAAATATTATGGTAAACAACTAGCTGGGCTGAACTTCCAAATTACTAAATACAAAGTACTATACAAAATACACTCATTGACCAAATTATTTTCAGGGAAATTTTTTTAATATACTGCTACCATATTGTCACAATGCCATTTATTTTTAGGGCAAGCAGCTTTACCTAAACATGCTAGATAAACCAATCACCCCCACAAAATCCATTCTCCTTTAAACGTTCTTTTCTTGATAAGCAATGTTGGTTTTTGGAACAACCTACAAACATGCGTTCAGATAATATGCCAGGCTGCTCTTCATAAATGCAATAAAGGTACTTTCTAGAGTTGTTTCCAGAAATTTCACTATTTGATTGATTCAATGAGGAATGTTCATCCGTTGGTGCTAAATGTTCTTCATACCCAACATCCATGTTGGAATTCTTTGAAGAAGAGTCTATATTTAATGTTTTCCTTTTCTTATCAAACTTGTTTTGTGCATTCAACTTTTTTTGAATATTTTCAATAGGTTGTTTTATATGTTGAGTGTCCATCAACCTATTTCTACTATCACCTTGTAAGAAATGTTGACTTGCAGAAAAAACATCGACATCATTCATGTTTGAATTCGCGTTGAGAAACAGTAAGGCTTCAACCTTGTCTGGCTTAGTTTCACCGTTAGTATGCTTGCTATCAAAATGCGTATTTATGGTCTTGACAACTAAAAAAGTAATTCTTTCAGTGGAGCTTTGGCTGGCATTTAATAGCACAGCAACTTCCATTGTCCTAAAAATATTTGTAATGCGTAATTCAGAAGGAATAGTTAAAAAGTAAGAAAACATCAAATTATATGAAATTAAACCGCATCCTTCATAAATTCTTTACCTAGATTAGAGCAATGTGAAAAAAATACATCAACTTCCTTTCTTAGACATTTACATTTAGAAATAACACGCCAATAAAATGCACATGGGTAAAATTCTATGGGTAACCTATTTATTAATTCTACTCGTTCTATGGTCTATTTATTTTGTTTCACATTATCAAAATTAGGGGTGTACCGAAGCTTCGGCTTCGGCTTCGGCACTTTAGCTTCGGCTTCGGCCGAAGCCGAATCAAGGGTCACTATTTTAAACTCTGCTTTAAATATTGTTGGTATTTTTAATTATTTCTAGTTTTTTTATGATTCTTTAATCATTCTTAAATCTTGTTTGTAACTTGATTGTTAAATATATTATCTTTTGCATTGATAATTTTATGTGTTATATTAAGATTGTAGTGTTATAAAACATAATACAATGAAAATCATAGCTGTTGTAGTAGGAAAGATGAAGCAAATTCAAAATTTTGTTCATAACTTTCTTATTTTAAATTTTAAATCGATGTTTACTTGTAATGAAGTGAACTATTCATTTGAAACAATATTTACCTAGAAAATATTTTTAAAAAATCATATTTGGCTTATAACTTTTCATTTTTGGTTTCAAAAAAATGTTTAATTAAAATGAAATAAAGAACCACTCATTCTAAACAATTATTAAACACATTTTTACAAAACTTAATATTTATTTAAATAAATATAATAATTTTTTAGGTTTTCACAAAATCAAAATTAGGCTCATAATTTTTTTTACCAATTCACCTTTACTAAGAAAATATATCACAAAATATTTTTTTTTATTTTGAAATCGGCTTTGTATTTTTTATTTTACAGGAATGTTTACTTAGAATTGAATGAAAAGCCATATATTCTAAGCAGCTTTTCAAAAAACTTACATGGTTAACCAAAATTAAAGTTTGTTATAATTATTTTTCATTTTCAAGGAATGAAGAAATACTGAACTGAACATACAATTTTTGTCGAGAATTGTGTAGCGACGCTCTACATACATTTTACTTTTCATTCATCTGCCTCGTCACTTATACTTTTGTGATAAAACATAATCTTAGGCATCAATTAATTATTTTTATTTTATATTGATATGCAATCATACTAACTGGGAGGGAGTTAGTCTCGATGTGCTCAATAATAATGTCCTGTGCTGTACTGTCAACAATTCTTGCTATAGAAAAAAGAACTTCTTACAGTTTTCCTTCATTGCCTACATAAGTGCAAGCAATTGTTTGCCTGTCTGCATCATATGGAATTGTAGTGTTGGCTGCAGTCATACAAAACTTTCTAACTTAGTTTGTATTCCAAATTTTAAAATTAAACTCTTTACATGCTTGATAGTTAATAAAAGTTAAGTCTTTAAAATTTTTAATACTTAGGTTTTTACAAATAGGATTTAAAGTTTCTGGTTTTACTAAATCACAAAATTAAGCAAGTTTACCTATCTGCAGATATGATAATTCTGTATCAGCAGGACACAAACTTTCAGTTGAATTTTGATGTATCTTGTTACATAGAGGTTTACCTTCCTTTGCTAGCTGCTCCGATTTTGTGTGCTGTCCTGATGCAAGATTCTTAAAGCTAGCACCTTCAACTATCCAATCCTTACCTTTACCAGTTGGTTTACCATAACGCCGACAGACAGCACAAAAAAATGTTTGCTTATCTTTCTCCGAATCATAACAACGGTAAAAAATATTTTCTATGAAGATTCATCTTCATTAAATGTCTTTTCCTGAAGGTGTTTAGTATTTTCAAGGTCATTTTTAAATTATAGCAGAACAGTTTTTTTTATCCTTGTGCTTACATTCAATTTGATTTATTAATCTACTGTGGATTGTATTTAATTTGTTAATGCCTTTGCATGATACACAATTTTTATTAAATATCTTTTTCCTTTCATGTTTTGCAATTTTATTATCTGAAACAACATATCTAGATTAGTAAGTATAGTTTATATTTGTTCAAGTTATTGTGAAAAGTAGCATGTCTAAATATGGAACTAAAATAACCAAAATTGCAACCGATGGAGATTTTAAACACCAACTAGTAATCCACGAACCAGACGGTTCAAATGTTTCGCAATGATTCATTCAGTAACTTTAAAAAAAATTGATCTCCACAAACATCAATCAAAAATGTTGTTAAAAAGTGAGAAAACATCATTTAATCAAAAAATCACCTTAGAGACTATTTATGTATACTTCATTTCCAATCCATTGATGCTAAATCAAACTAAAATAGGAAAAAAACTTGTTAAAAAAAAATGTTAATTTGATGAAAAAATGTAAATAAAAAGTGATAAAATCAAATAAAAATACCTAGTAATATAGTAAAACCAATAACCAAGCCTATATGAAAATAAATAATGATAGTATAGATGATATTTAAGCATTCAAGTCATTGACTGACGACGATGACACCGGAATTGCTACGCCTATGTAGAGCTTCGCTATGCACGCTCGACAAAAATACTGCAACATTAAATATCTCTTTATTTCAGTGACATAATGAATACAAACAAATTGTACCAAAAAAATTTATCTAACCTAACCAATTCTAAAATGTAGAATTTGAAACCTCTTAAAATTTCTGTGCAATAATTTGGAGCTATGTTTGCCATATGTTCCATAAGAATTACTATTGGAGTGGACTATGTGGCGCCCCTAAAGTGTTGGTTTGCAAAAATAAGTGATTTTTAAAAGCCAATTTAATACTAGTTTAAGAAATACCTTCACTTTTTAATTGTTCATTTGGAAATCCTTCAACATCTCTTAATGGAATCCAGTCTACATCATCCACTGGAAGAGAATTTTCTTCATAACTAGAGGATGCATCTACAAAAATGTCTGCTATATAGATATTTATTGTATTAAGAATAATTACAAAATAAATTAGATACTATTAAAAATCAATGTAATATCCAAACCCTACAGGTTTATAGCAATGACCTAAAAACATTGCTCTGAATTCAAAACATCAATATAAAAATGTGATTATTACAATAAATTTAACTTTTAGAATTTTTTGCAATTAAGATACATCATCAAGTTGAATGATCATTGCTCTAAAATCTAAAACACAATAACTAGTAATCCACGAACCGAATGGTTCAAATGTCTCGCAACCATTCATTCAGTAACTTAAAAAAAAAAGGTGTTACAAAGTGAGAAAACATCCTTTAAACAAAAAATCACCTTAGAGACTATTTAAGTATACTTAATTTCTAATCCATTGACGTATAAATAAAAACCAAAAACAAAACAAAATTATCTTATGAGAAAAAATTATATCTTCATAAATGTCAATCAAAATGTAGATAAAAAGTGATAAAATCAAATAAAAATCTCTAGTAATATATTAAAGCCAACAACCAAGCCTATCTGAAAAGAAACAATAATAGTATAGATGATATTTACGCATCAAGTCACTGACTAACGCAGACGAGGACGAGGACGATGATGACATCGAAATTGCTACGCCTATGTAGAGCTTCGTTACGCAAGCTCGACAATAAGTAAAAGACACCAATAAGTTAATTTCCAAATGTGAAAATTAGACCTTGTCTGCAGATGAGTGGTTGAAGGTACCAGTTTATAGACTTTAAATATTACCAATTTGGTCAAGATTTATTGAATAAATTATATACCAATCAAAAGAGAATCACTTTCTCTATTTAATAGTGTAATAACTCAATGAGTGAAATGTTGGCTACACACTTAACCCTATAAGGACAAAAACCCAAAAGGGATGTTAAAAATTTGTATGTTTGTAAGACTTTTCTGCCTACAAAATATAAGGAATAAGTTGATTGCTGCATTTCCCTCCAATGTTAAGAGTGAAAATGCAACAATAAACTTCTCTGTTGCATTTTATAGCAGAAGAGTCTTAAAAACATAAAAAAAATTAACAACCCTTACGAGTTTTTGCCATTGAAGGGTTAATTAAGGGAGGATAAATCTTTTAGACTTTTAGATCGATCACCATTGACGACCTTACATTGAAAAAAATATTTTACTAAAATACCTTCACTTGATGATTCTTCATTTTCAAATCCTTCCTCTTCTCCTAATGGCTCTCTCTCGACATCTTCCTGCGAAAGAGAATTTGCATCATAGCTGGAGGAATTATCTGGAAATAAATTTTGTTGTTAAAAATGTACGGTCTTGTCTTAACTAAAATCTAAAAAAAAAAATTTTACCAAACTCTATATATATATATTGATTTTTGAAAAAAATACTCTTGATAGTGTTGGTTCAACAAAATGTTCCATAACTTCATAACATAATTAGTTAAAAAAATTGTTTTTGGCAGTAACTTCACAAATACATATTTTTGAAAAAACAATTACTTTTCAAAGTAATGGTTCGATGGTCATGATAAACCACTTTTAACCAACAAAATTTTCTGTAAATTTTCAAATAAACAATTTTAAACTTTTACTCAAAAATATTTCGAGTTGAAAAATTAATTAAAGTTGTATGTTACTCTTCAAAAAAGTTGTTAAATACTAATTAATTTCAAGATGCAGACAACAAGGCCAATGCCACCAACACCAAAATAAAAATAAAACCTATAAAGAGCTTTCACACTGTGGCACACTCGATAAAAAATTAAAATTAAAAATAAGCAGCCTTACCATTGATACCTCAATGATTAAGTCTCACAAGATCGTGTTTTTGTGATACCTCAACATTGCAGCAATAGACAATCTTAAAAGCATAGATTATAGCATATAAATAGATCATTAGTGTTAATTTACTATAGATATATATAGCAATTTTTCTTATTTCTTAAAAATAAATTAAACAAGCACGAGTAAATGCAATGTTTTGAAAGCTGTGTTTGTATGTTGAAATTTTTTTTAAAAATGCAAAGTTTTTTAATATAATTTTATATATTATCATTTTATTAACACTTTTCTTTCATTTGTTTCCAATAAAATGTTCCCTTAACATTCCAAAAAAGTTGGTTACCATGAATTTTATGACAAATTGTCATCTATAAATTGTCTATAAATTCCTAAAATGTCTATTCAAGAAATATAAATTTTTGGGGAAAAAAAAGTCCTTTAGGTATTCTACCTTTGAATCTCCAGTTCTTTTATTTGTTTTAAATAAATTTTTCTCTAAACCTTCAACTTCTCTGAATGAATCACTATCCATATTTTCTAATTGAGAAGGAATGGCTGTATAGCTAGATGAAGTATCTGGAAAAATATTTGGTATGTAGATGTTTATTTTGTTTTACATTAAATGGCATATAAACAAACAGATGCAATACTCTTAACCCTACAATATCAGATGTAAAAAATTGTTTACAACTTATAATGACTATATTAATACAAATTGTAATGTAAATCAATCCTTATGACTATAAATGTCCAGACATTATAGGGTTATACCTTTACTTGTTGATTGTTCATCTTCATTTAATGAATCGCTGTCCAAATCTTCAGATCGAAAAGAATTGACTGTATAGCTAGATGAAGTATCTGGAAAATAATTGATGTAATGGATTATTTTGTCAATATTCACAACAATAATGAGTATAGCACTAAAAAAGAGCAATTTTACTACTAGGCATATTTACCCTCAGCTGTTGCCAAGTATGTTTGGAAATCCTGAAACATTTCACATTTCTCTTTCTTTGGAGATGGAACTGGGGAAACAGAGTTTTCTTGGAATTTGAGAAAAAGCTCCTCTGTTTCCAATGAACGATCTTTAATTTTCCCCATAATCCATGTTAATGCTGATCGATGACCATTTGGCAAGTCTTTTTTATATTTCTTAATGTAGGCTATAAAATATTGGTGAGATCCTTCATAATGTCTTGGTAGGCTATCAAATCTTCCAAACCATTTTGAGCATAATGGACATACTGCAGGATATCTTGATTTAAATTTCAATTTTCTTTTCCCATGTACTCTTTTATTTGATTCATCCATATTTCTGAAACATGATAATATAAAATATAATCAATTTTATATTTATGTAAATACAAATTTTTAAATATTATATTAAGAGTAGATAAAATAAACAAGAATCTAAAAGTTGAAAATCAAACTTCTGTGCTTTAACTTAAGGTTTGTATAAAAAAAGAGCGAATGCACCTAAAGTTGCACAAAAAAAATATAAGCTCTATGGAAATAATTTGCTGAATACAGGTTGTACCTAATTATTAGTTGTTTTTTATCTTAAATAAACTGTTAACTCATAAATTGAATGGTTCATATGTATTGTAACTATTTCTTGTATAAGAAAACATGATAAAAAAAACTATTTTGTCCCCACATCACAAATATGATTAAAAAAACATGTGAAAACAACATTTACTTATATACATATATATATACATGAATACACAGACATACATATATGTCAATAAAAAAGTACATTACTAAGTAGGAGAACATACTTTAATTAAAAATTCATCTTAGAAACAATTTAAGAAAACATCATTTTAACATTTAAAACAATTCCTTTGTTGTTGTTGTAGACGCTACTCCATCCTCGACATAGAGGATGAAGCCCTCACGCCGGAGGATCCAGCCCCCACCCCAGCAGGTACGACCACTGAGCCAGCAGGCCCAACGGCCACACGGTCTGTCCAGAGTGCCTCCGGGGTCAGGTCAGTCTGCACACGGGGGCACATGATTATGTGAGTAGTGTTGTGTATGTCGTGTTGGCACAGCAGGTAGTTTGGTGTTGAGTGAGTGTCTGGATCTATTTTGTGTAGGTATTCTTGTAGGCGTGGGGATTTATTTGTTCTGAGCTGTGCCAGTGTCCTGCACATGTTTTGTATGGGAGTAATTGTTCATTGCTGTTTATGTCTGAGGCGGGTTTATTGTCCTGTCTGGCATTTGTGTAGCTGGTGACTATTTGTGTGTTGTTGTTTGATGATTTGGAATGTGGTCTGTTGGGGGGTGGTGTCCATGTTTAATGTATAGTTATTGTTGTTATCAAATATTGTCTGTTTCATGTGTCTAGGGTTTGTCTGTTGTTGTGTAAAGGGGTGTAAAGGGGTGTAAGGGGGTGTAGTGGGTGATTTGGATGTTGTGCTTTGTTGTGAGGGCTGTAGTTTGAGGTGGGTTTTGATGGGGAGGATTTTGGATTCTTCGTGTAGGTGTTGTGTATTAGTGTCCAGTGTGCATCCTGTGGCTGTGCATAGTGCAGTGTTTTGTATGGTCTGTAGTGTGTTGATGTTTGTGGGTGACGTTATAGGTGACCATATGGTGTTGGCTTATTCTGTTATGGGTCTGGTGATTGTTTTGTATGTGGTAAGTAATGTCTCCTTTGTTTTCCTTTCTTTTGTGTTGTAGTGAGGGTCTTCAGCATGTTTATTGTACTTCTTTTTTTTGTAGCTTTGATGTGTTTGGAGTATGTCAGTTCTTTTACTGTTGGGAGTAGTGTGTTGTTTATGTGTAGGTGTAGTGTATTGCTGTATTCGGCTGGGTCCGGTGTGAAGTCTTGTTTGCATTTAGTGTGAGTTGGTTGTGTGTTGTCCATTGATGTATCTGTTGTAGGTAGTGTAGTAATTGTTGTTCGCCTTTTTGAGGGTTGATGTGTGAAGTTGAAGTTGTGTATAGTGAGAAATTTAAAGTATTTTTGTTTGTATTTTCTTTTTGATTATATAATTATTTATAATTAACTTATTTTGGTTAATGTAAGTTATATTAGTAGTTAGTTATATATTTATTAGTAAATTGTAAATAGCTTTCAGCTTGTATCTTCGTCAATAATTTTGTAGATATTCTAAAATTGTCATACACATCGGCGACGACAACTATACATAATATACAAATTAAATATAGTTGTTGTAGCTAGACTTGATTTTGTTTCCAAAATATTCTAATTTATATAACTTAGATGTGTTATAATAGCTAACAGGATATGAATGCAGTTATCATTCTGGTGCTATAGCTATAATGATGCTATAATTACAGCAAACCACACCAAAATGATAAAAGTACAATAAGTAGAAAATGTACTTTTTTCTATCCATTTTCTGGTCAAAAAACGTACAGCCTACAGCCCAAAAATTACTATTCTAAATATGATCTATGCATTATTATTATTAACTATCGACAGTACAAACAATATTGGTATGACTTTTAAATTTTTAAATTCTTTAATATATTATCAAAAGTTATAAAACTAATAGTAATTTGGCTTTTATATTTTATTTTCCTTCTACCCCAAAATTTCATGTATGCATCGTTTGAAATAGGGTTTATTTACCCGAATGAACAGTGTATATCTGTTCACAACTTAATTATCTACTATACGGTCAGTATGCCCAACA
>JARUHE010319098.1:0-11544 GCA_031471125.1 Archaeomysis grebnitzkii | reverse complement strand
CATGCAATAGGCGTGGTATAATCTTATATACATGCAATGGGCGTGGTCTAATCTTATATACATGCAATAGGCGTGGTCTAATCTTATATACATGCAATAGGCGTGGTCTAATCTTATATGTAGCAGATTAAATAACCTTTTAGTTTTGCCATACAAATACCTAATGTTGAACACATAATGGACCAACTGTTCTATATATTAATGTATTGATAGGTTTGCATGAAGATACTACCAGAGGTGTGTATTTTTCTTTTGCACCCACATTTTCAGAGCTCTCAATGTGTTTCTACGACTGAAATATAATTTTACTCAGTTAATTACATTAAAATGTTTTCCTGTGCTGCGGTTGATTGTTTCAACATGCTTACTGCAAAATAAAAAGCATTAGCAATAATGTTTCAGAGGCAAGTGTTAATTAAATGCTGAAAAAATTAAATAAACATAGAATTAATGTAGATAAGTGAATACAGTCACTACATCGATCGAGGTCTCAATTTATGTACTATAGAGGAAACTTGAATAAACTTTTTTTCAATTTTGTCTTGCAAAACATATTAATTTTGTGTTTAATTACAAATAAAAATATGTTTATATATGTATAAATGGAAATATAAGCCGAATATACTTAACATTAATAGTAAATATTGTTTCTGAAAAACAGCTGATCAAAAATATGATACAAAAAGCAGCAGAAGAAATTGAAAGTTGAGGGCAAGAAGAAAACTCTTCACTGCCTATCCATTAGTATACAGATCTGTGAATGGATCTGGCCGGGTTCTAAAAAGAGGCAGATTTCTTAAAAGATTTAAGACTGAAAGCTCTGAGAATAATCTAAATACAATTGTGAGCCATATTGAACAGTCTAGATATAGTCTATGTATGATAATAAATAGTCCCATTTAAATTGCATCAACAACTTTTACAAGAAAAGAGCAAACACGCTCCTGCATTTGCAACCATGTAAATACCGAACCAGTTAAAATGTTTTTGATAATCTGAAAAATATTTTGTGATATTGATGTCAAAAATTATTCCGCTAAAAACTTCACAGAAACGCCTTATGACGTCGTCAAAAATTGTGAGCTTTAACAAATTAAATCAGACAATCTAATTGAACTACATCTTTAAAGTGTAAAATTTATCATTGTTGGCCCATATAAAAATTAAATATCTGTATTTGTATTAACCTGCATAAAAAATATTTATAACATGTTTGAAAAATTACCCGCAATCCTTTGTTTTATTTTTTTTTCAAATATTTAAAAAGTAGTTTTAAAAAAGTGAACATGATATTTTGGTAAGATTTGCGATGCTGTTCATAGTGATACAATGTAGAATGAGCTTGTTAGTATCTCCGCTAGAATAATGTAACCACTGGGCTAATAATTTGTATAATAGTGTCCTAATAATGTGTATGGTAGTATTCGAATACTTCTATGATAGTATTCTATTAAACTGTATGATAATATTATAATAATCTGTATGATAGTATTCT
The DNA here is from genome assembly GCA_031471125.1 of Archaeomysis grebnitzkii. Taxonomy (NCBI): domain Eukaryota; kingdom Metazoa; phylum Arthropoda; class Malacostraca; order Mysida; family Mysidae; genus Archaeomysis; species Archaeomysis grebnitzkii. The sequence goes on along the minus strand of JARUHE010319098.1, from coordinate 10,049 downwards.
AATACTTTGTATGATGGTATTCTAATAATTTGTATGATAGTATTCTAATAATTTGTAGGATATTAATATAATATTTTGTATGATAGTATTATAGTATGTTTTATAACAAAATTACAATAATTTTATGATAGTATTATAATACTTTGTATGGTATTATTCTAGTACTTTTTATGATAATATTATAATATTTTATATGATAATATTCTAATAATTTCTATGATTGTATTATAATACTTTGTGTGATAGTACTCTAATACTTTGTATGGTACTATTCAAATGTTTTGTATGATAATATTCTAATAATTTGTATGATTGTATTATAATACTTTGTATGATAGAACTCTAATACTTTGTATGAAAATATTCTAATAGTTTGTATGATAGTATTATTCTAATAATGTGTATGATAGTATTATAATACTTTCTATGATAGTATTCTAATACATTTTATAACAATATTATAATAATTTGCATGATAATATATAATACTTTGTGTGATAGTATTCTAATATTTTGAATGATAGTATTCTAAATTGTATTTTACAAATTATCGGTTTTTCAGAATCTGATGAGCACACAGACTATTTGGATAAAGTTATGAGTAAGTTTTGATAATTTATATTCAGAGGCGATTGCAAAGAGTGAATATTGAAATTTAATGTGGTATGATATTATTCTGATATTTTGTTTTTAATTTCATCAAAATATACACCCTGTATAATGGAATAATAGCAAAAGGAAAAAAGGCAAACAAGTTAAAAAACAACAAACTAATACACAGGATAAAGTATATGCAAGACAGACATACACAAAATTTACAAGAACTATGACTACAAAATAAAATCATATCATATCATATCATAACATCATATCATATAATAATAGTTATATCATTTATTCAGCGCCCCACCTATTTTTGAAAATAATTTTAGGCGCTTTACAAAATGCTAAACATCAGATCATTAACAAATAGGAAAGTGTTGAGGTTCCTTTTAATACAATTATATGATGCTGTAAAAATCAGCATTTTCGGAAGTGATTTCGCCAGCTTCGAACCATTATAACTGAAAGTTCTCTTTCCATAGTTTGTCCTAATTCTAGGGATCATGAGGAGATTTTCATTATCAGATCTTAAGGATCGGTTCACCACGTATCATTAAGGAATTTGAAAACCAAAATTAAAATTTTTATATAATTCTCTTGTTAATCAGTAACCAATGTAAGTCATACAAAATTGGCTTGATATGAGAAAATCTATTAGTATTTGTTACCAATCTAGCAGCTGTATTTCGGAGTTTATATATTTATTTAGCGGGTAAATCAACAGAGTATTGCAATAATCAATGTTACTAAAATAAAATAATGGAACTAATTACTCTGTTATTTCTCCAATTGAGTACTTCTTTATTTGCTTTATTTTAATTAGCTAAAAATAGGACTGTTGACATATATTATTTATGTGACTCTTTAGATTAATATTTGCATCGAAAAAATCGCTCAAATTGGAGCCAGATATAGCAGGCGCTATTTCAGTCTGTCCAATTATAAATATAGTGCAAATGATGTTATCTTGATCCAATTATAATAAATTCAGTCTTGCCATCATTACTTTTTAAATTATGTGTAAGCATAAATTGACAAACTTTTGAGATAGATTGTTCCAGCAGATAAATATTTTTACCAAATGAATTACGTGTTGGCTTACATGATATGTAAAGCTGGGTATCGTTTGCATGTGCCAAGGTAGCAACATTTTCTATGTGCAAAAAAATGATCAACAGTGGCACTTGTGTATGCAAGGAATGCCATAGGGCCAACACAACTACCCTGAGGCACTCCGCACTTAAGTGGTGTCTCCTCGACTCAGTTCCATTAATGTCATATCATATCATGCCATATCATATCATGCCATATCATAATATCATATCATATCATATCACATCATATCATCATATCATATCATAATATCATATAATAACTTAATATCATATCATAACATATCATAATACATCATATTATATCATATCATATCATAATATATCATATCATATCATATCATAATATCATATAATATCATAATATCATATAATATCATAATATCATATAATATCATAATAGCATATCATAATATATCATAATATATCATAACATATCATAACATAACATATCATAACATATCATAACATATCATAATATCATAATATCATATCATAATATCATATCATAATATCATATCATAATATCATATCATAATATCATAATATCATATCATATCATATCATATCATATCGTATCATATCATATGATAATATCATATCATATTATAACATATCATAACATATAATATCATATCATAACATATCATAATATCATATCATATCATATAGTATTAAAATAATAACATAACAAATCTAGAAAAAATACACAATGTATACAAAATGAATTTTTTTTACTACAGATCAACTTTATGAGAAAGCAAACAACTTTGAGAATTATGTTAAATCCAAAAGTTATGTTGATTTTCTCACCAATTTTGTTTGTAAGTTGAGAAATAATTTTAATTATTTTTATTTATATTATTTAAGTAGTTTAGTTTTTGTTGTAATTAATTTGATTAATTAAAATAATTTTAATTATTTTAATTTATTTTTTGTTTTAATTGATGAGTTTAGTTAAACTATTTAAAAAAAATGTTCATTTAAATAAATGATTAAAATTAAAAGCAGAACATTTTCAAAAGTCCATTGTTTTGACGAATTATTTCAACAATGTTTCCTAAAGATTTTCATTAGATTAATGAAAACCTTTAAAAAACCATTGTTGAATCCACGAAGTAAAATTAAAAGTAAAAACCTTTTCAATAATTCATTGATTTAAAGAAAATTTATAACAAACGTTCATTGAAACAACGGATTAAAATTGAAATTAATTTCATTTTTTAACGGAAACTCAGGGTGTAAATCGGGAAAAGGAGGCACTTTTCAGAACCTCACACGTTGAACATTTCATTGTTATTTTAATAATTTTATATATGTTTTGATGTTCTAAGAAACTTTTATTCCTCACTAATTAGTACGTAAATGAGTTGTTAAGGAGTTATGAAGGTTTCATTTAAAATTTAAGGCACTCATTATCACGAAAATAGCGTTATATTTACGCTGTTTTGTACTTCACCTCATTCGTATACCAGATGTTTGTAAGCGAATTAATTTAAATTGACGAAGTGGTTTCAGGAATTGTTAAAGATTCATTCTCTTTATAGTGATTTTATAAGCAAGCTAATATCTTCAAGTTGTTATCTAATATATCTATATTTGGTTACTTTTATGAAAATAATTGAACTGTTGCTTTTTGACAGAACTTCTTCAATGGGCCAGTACTACACTTAATGTATATATAGTGTAACAAAGGCAAGTTCCACTTGTCTGAACTTTTAATATTGTAAAATTTAATAGTCAATTGAGTTTATTGTCACTAAAATTAGCGTCGTTTAAATGACAAGATTTTGTATTTTTAATGTTTATCATATGTGTTTTCACTGTTGCATAAGTTTGGGTTTTATCGGATCTTTCAGGGGTTTTCATCTGTTCAATAATTGTTTTATCTTAGATTTTGAAAACACAGTTTGTTTTTTATGTCAGTTTTAGAGGTACTCGTAAAAGTTGACGTTTTCTTGATTATGAAGTTGTTTAGGTGTATACCAATGTCATTTTGGGGGATATTGTTGATCAATACTGTAAACAAAGCTAATGGGTATGTTGATAGTTTCTATTTTATATATTTCTAAGTATTGATTGCCTTACTTTGAGCAGCCGCTGAAATTAGTTGTTTTACTGTAGAAAACGAATTTAGATTGGTACGTTGTTTTTGAGCATTTAGATAATAAGTTTAAAAACTGAGGTTTTGATAAAATAGCTTTGTGTGTTTTGATTTATGTTCTCTAAAATGAAAACCAACATTACAGATTTTTATTGCGATATATTTTGTGAAGTATTTTAGCTTCAGTTTTTCCTCAAACTTGTAAAAACATAATTTAGAATACTGAGTTTTTTTTGTTAATGTATTGCACATTTTTTATTGAAATAAACCCATGTTTAAGTTTTGTAAACGTTGTGAGAATCAATAACAAAATTAGTCTATGTATTTCAAAGAAATTAAACAATGAAAACCAAAATTATGTTTTTTATTTTAATAACTTACCAAAAAATATGATATACTGAAAACATTATGTATACGAATGTTATACGATTTTGATTGAATCAACAAAAATGTATGCACTGTTAACAAAGATTATTCAATTTGATATCAATCGTGACTACCTTAGACATATAAGTTAGTCAAGTGTTTTCAGTGTAATGTTTTATAGATTTATAAAATCAAATTTAATTGTCATGAACTTTTGTTAAGATTCAAATTCAGTACGAGTACAGTATATACTTAACTGTATATATAAATATGTTAAACATAAGTTGTTATTCATTCAAGTAAATAAAACATTTACTTTACAAATACGTAACTGGCTTAAGTATTTTATTTTGTTTATGACTTTAGTTTATCATCATGAATATTTATACTTTTTTGTTTGCCTTTAGATTTATTGAAATGATATGCTGAAATGTTTTCTTTGATAATTACTAATGAATAACATTTTACTTTGAGTGGATTTTAAGCATTAAGATGGAACCACACCTCCATCACTTTCATTTAGTACCTGTTTATGAATGGCTAATGTTGTTCTCATCTTTTCTTTTCTTTGGAAAAAATGAAGTGGAAAACTTTTATTGAATCCTATTTTTTTGATTTAAGCAATGTTCATTATAAGGTTCGTGTATTCCATTTATGTTTATTTTATTTGAGAATGATTTTCAAAGTTCTAATTTATGTTCATTAATGTTCAAATTGCATCATTTTTATCTTTATTCTCTGTTATCTGTTATGTTGCTAGCAAGCGACTCTATAAACAATTACTTTTCCCAACAGAACAACATTACAAAATAGTTTAAAGGACTTTAGATAATACTGAACAGTCTTAATCACAGGACGCGTTGATGTTCAATCTGTGGCACCATACCACTGTAATGATGTTGCTTTCAAAGACCTTCTTATGATGAAAATGCAAACAATGACATCAGATCATTACAGCAGTTCAGAGGTCATGTGAGCCCAGATTTATAATGTCATAGTCCATCATCGTATGTGATTGAGACACTCATATTAAAACATCAAGCTGACTGTGTTAATTTATTTTCCAGTATTGTCAAAAATACGCATTTTTGTTGGTAATGTTATAATTTCGACTTTAAAATTGTTTTTAGCTATCAATCACCAAAAATAGAAAAATGTAATCACCAAAGCTAATCAATCTTTATGAAACTCTGAAATAAATTATATTGTTCATTAAAATGTTTTACATAAAAGAGGACTTATGGTTCATACAAAGTTGTATGTCAAAAATGGAAGAGCACATACCTAAGATTAGACTGTTTGTTGAAGGTAGATCAACAAGCAAAGACCAAACAATTTATAGAGATACGTCAGCAATAATATGTTCTAAACCATGAACAATTGAACCATAGAGAAAATTAGGAAACAAAAATTTTGTAGCAAGTATAGATTAATTTTATCCGCAACTATACCAATGAAATATTAGAAGACAATCAGTTTATTCTGTTAACTAATCGTTCAATATAGCATCAACTGTAGTTAAAGGTATGTACTTTTTCTGTTGCCGTTCCTAGTGCTATCATTATCGTATAAGAAAAGTCAAAATACGATAAGTACTCAAATATTCGTGTTCGTGAACATGTAAAAACTATAAGAATGAACAAATCTTTAAGTGACTAAAATAAATATTTTCCTAGTTGTAACTGAATGTTGATTTTGTGTTACCGCCAAAATAATATTTACTCAAAAACATAAACTTAACCTTTGACTGTTTCAATTCAAGGCAACAACTAAGCCCCCTGAGTTGGCTCGAGGTGGATCGCGCCAGAGTTTGTCGAGTGCAGCCGTCAGCTCTCGCGGGGCATCCCCCACTGAAGAAACCTCTCGATTGAGCATGGCTGACTCTGGCATCCCAGGAGGGTCGCCAAACCAACAGAGGAGAGACTCACAAGGTTGGTTGGGTGGGAGGTTGACCATAAAAGTTCAACATCTGAATGACTACAATTTTGCGGGCATACATGTAAACTAACATTTACATACAGTGAATTATCATTGTTATCTGAATGAAACTTTTAACAACTGAAACCAGCTGTTCTTTATCCTTTCGATTTCTAAGTTTGGTGACTTTGGTTCGGGCTTTTTTAAGGTTTTATAAGCTATAATAGATATGGACATAGTTATATTTTAATACACACATATAAACACGTTTAATGCGTAAGTAAATGAACGCTCAACAATGCGTTTATCATGAGATAGTTAATTAGCAAAGTAAATGATGGAAAGTAAACAAAACACTGGAGCATAGCAGCTTAAATTAGACGTTTCATAGAAAAAGTACATGAGTCGTCTTCTCGACTACACTTTTTCTTGATTTAAATCACAATGTCATACAATTTTGATTTAAATCAAGAAAGATTGCGGTCGAGAATTAGACTATAAATTGATAATACAAACATAGCGCTTTTGCTCAATTTGTTCACACGATCGATAAAAACAAAAAAACATATATAAATGCATTACAATATATTTGATTTTGCTTCAGGTTATTATTTATCAACGGCAGACAAACTTTTATCATTAGTTTTTTATTTTACACTTCCAATGTAGATAACTTGTCATTCATTCTTTTCCGTAAATAACTTTTCATATGGGAAGGAAGCATTAATGAACATTCTAAGTCATATATTTAAAAAATAGTTTACTATTCTAAATGGAAGTGAAGGTTAAAGTCACAGTAAAAATGTTGACACCAAACTTGATTTTCAGAGGATGAAGAATAAAATTGATTCATTTTGTGTCATTATTTATTTATTTGTTTATTTATTTGTTTGCAGCATCTCAGTCAAGTAGCTTAAGTGGCTTCAGCAGTGCCAGTGGCACCAAGAAAACCGGCGACGCGGATTCGTCTTCCTCTTCGCAACCACCCTCTCATCCACCGCCACCACTGACCACCCAACCACAGCCAAGTGGTGTCCCCCACCCAAGTGGAGCTCCTCCACCACCCGGACCCAAACCAGCCGTGTTCGGGCGCCAAACTTCTTTGGCGGGAACGGGAGAGGGAGATGACTCGGAAGACACGATGAAAAACCTAAGAAAGACTTTCGCGGGAATATTCGGGGACATGTAATTCAATGATCAATCACCACCTCAATGGAATTAAAATTTAATTAATCATTGTTTAACATTAATTTCACTAAATTAATTAGCATGGTTTAACAGTATTCAACATTAGCTTAACATTTAACATTAATTTAATTAAATTAAATAACATTATTAAACATTAACTTAAATGAATTGATTAACAATAATTAACATTAACTGAAACTAATTATTGTAAGAGAACAAATGATAACAATAATAATCAAGAATATTTATTTAAATTGTTGTAATTGAAAACCATCTGATTTTGTGTAATATTATAGCAGCGATCTTTCAAAACTTTATATGAAATTAGATGATATAAAATAGACGTTTATTTTAGGTAAAGGTGAAATGTATCTATCTTAAATTTAATAAACAGGTTCTTATATTTGCTAAGCAAATAGATAGAATTTCAGTTGAAATGTATAGTGTTGATGAAATAAAAATCTTAAGTATTTGCTTACATTGAAATATAAATACGCTGAACTAATTTTTCAAAATTGTAGTATTTTATTTTTCTAGGCTATAGCACTAAAAGTAAAATATATAAATAGTGGTTTTTGGTTAAATAAAGTAAACAATTAAAACGTGTAAAATTGTTATTAAATATTTTAGTAAATTGACATGCATGAGTTAAGTAAACCGATTATTAATATTATTATGAATTATGTCTAAGAACATAACTACATAAAAATTAATTAAATTTCAATTTCAACTTTGAGGTGAAAATTTGTTAGCTAATATGTTTGTTTCTCATCGAAGTTTTGAGCCGTAGATGTTTAAGAAACTGTTTTACTAATCTAAAATTCAATTCATTTGTTATTTTGAAATATGAAAAATATATCAAAAAAAATAACAAACCTGGTCAATGTTAAGCAAATCAAAGGAAATGTTCAGTCGATTCCTTCACTAATTATATAATTAGCCTCATTTCAGCGACCTTTCTACAACTCTAAAAAGAAATCAAATGAAATTTAAACAACAAAGGAAATTTTTTTAAGAAAATCTATTTCTTGGATATAAAAAAAATTAGACTAAGAATTGTATTTTGATATTCAATGAGTCAAATTGTTCAGTTTACTTGATTTGAACTGAAAAATAAATGAATTGAATTTTCTTAGAGATTAAAAAGTTGAATAAATGTGTGTGTTAAATGAAAGAATAAAAATTTAAACCATTAATGATAGAAAACACTGTTTTAAAATATATAACCTAAGAGTCACTTTTTGCCTAACTTTTGGTTTCTAAAACGTTCCGGTTAAACTGTCTCAGGTTTTTATGAAAATGATCATGAAATGTTTCCTTATGAATTAAATGCATTCACGTACAGTTTTATATAAAAATTTCAATTAGTTTTGATGTTACATTATTTTGAATTTTATCACCATTATTTTTGAAAGAAAAAACAAATTTCCTAGAGGAAATAACGATATGTAAAGGTTTCAATTTCAATAAACTACAGTCAGAATTTATTTACCTTTTGAAGCAACAGAGTTTTCTGAAATATTTGCTATTTTTAAATAACCAAACACTAAAAAACATTTTTATGATACGAACAACTTTATAATTTTAAATTATTAATTAAAGATTGCCTGATTTGATTATTTCATATGTCTAAAATTTGTATATTAACACTTTAATAGTTTTTTGTGCTACAGATGTGATACAAATCAAGTTAGTTTATGTTTTTATTAAACGAATACCGACAAATATTTGCATGTATACGTTTATTAAAAACATACACCAACTTGATTTGTATCACTGGTGTTACATAAGATAAAGTTAGTCATTAGACTTATGTATCAACAGTCTTTCAAGAAACGGTTAAAGTGTTGAAATAAACCAAACGAGAGTCAAAAAATGTTTATAAGATTCAACGTAAATCACTCGAAAATGCAAGAAAATTGTAAGATATTTTTTGAATGTCCTTTTACTTCAAATGTCAACGTTAGTAAAATATTTTACTGGCCTAGTTTTCAATAAATTGAAACATTTACATTATAAGTAAAGTTAAAAATTAAAAAAAAAATAAACCTAAAAACATCTGAATTGAAACACTTTAAGTATTCTAAAACATTTTAAACATTCAAAAACATTTTGAACATTCAAAAACATTTTGAACATTCTAAAACATTTCAAACATTCTATTCTTTGCAATGTTTGTCTTTAATTGTATGTGTTTGCATTACGTGGACAAATGAATATTCAATTGTATAACAACCTGATAAAGGCTGACTGGAACTGCCGATGGGTTGCATAGAGCGGCTCTTAGTTGTTCCAGAAATTAAAATTAAGTTTTTAAGTTTTTCACGAATTTTTAATACGTTCTATTTTAAGGCAAAATATAAAACGATTGGAAATGAAAAAAAAACTATTAATTTTTAAAATGCTAATAATATAGTAATAATAAAAATAATAATGACAATAGTAATAATAAAATAATTAGATATTTCATTAAACGTTTGTAAATATCGATTACAAATATTCTTGTAAACAGCATTAAGTAAATTATAATAATGTTAATAGAAACCAACATCAATGAATTGCAAATTACAATAACAAATGCAAAAATATTATATATTATACAATAGTGGAGAAACTAAATAAAACTGTATTATATACTAAACTATTTCATTGATGACTTCCGAGTATTATACAGTATATTTTACAGCTAACATTATTGTTTGGTCACTATTACATAAATATATATATATATATATATATGTATGTATGTATGTATATAT
>JARUHE010319087.1:0-11545 GCA_031471125.1 Archaeomysis grebnitzkii | reverse complement strand
ACAATTGTTTAGAGTTTCATACAACAAATGGATCGAAAACAGCGCAAGTGAGGTAAGCTATATATTATTGCGATGTGGGTTGCCTCACTTGTGCTATTGTTGATCCAAATACGAACTTTAAAATCAAAAATGTAGTTCATTAATTCGAAATTGTCATTAAAAAAAATTCAAAACCTTCCAAGTCTACTGCAGTGAAATCACATCTTGCATACCTTTTAATAATCAAAACGAATTTAGTTTTGCGTTTCTTATTGTTTATTACCAATTATTGATTAGCTTTCGTTAAAGCCAAACGATTTTCAATTATAGTTTTGTTATAAATTATATAGTTTTGTTATATTATATTATATTATTATATTATTTGCTATATTATTATTATATTTTGTTATATTATAGTTTTGTTATAAATTATTAAATGTTTCTCATTTTTAAACTATTTTTCCAAACTTGAAAAAACTAGTTCTGCGCACATACAGTTTACGTATATTTATAAAATGTTTTTTTTTAATAGATTTTCAAAAGAAATTTTTAATGTTCCTAATTCTCAAAAAAGTTTAGTTATTTAATATAAACAGTACTCATTTATTAAAGCTGTACATTAGTCATAAATACAAATAAAACCTTGTTTTAAAAAAAATATTTCTACCAATAATGAGGTTACATGCCGAGACAGTGCATAGCCTCGGCAACTTTCTACCACCAATGTCTTGGGTCTCTGCGAGCATCTGCCCATGTGTGTGGCCTTTTTGTATAACCCAAGTTCACACAGTGAACATAGGTTCTCTGCATCTAGGACACGCTAAGTATACCAGGAGGGCGTTTATTTCAACATATAGAACCCCTTTCATTGGATCTGCATCCAATAACCTGTTCACGTGCCCAAATGGTAATAATTGGCACCGTCGAATAATGGAGGTCACTTTTCCCAGCTCAGGCTCACGGAGAACTGTATTGACAGGAGCGAAGTAATACCAATGGTACCCCATAATGCTACGCATGGGCAGCATAAAAACGGGTTCAAGTCCCTTAGGGCCCAACGATTGTCCAAACCTCAGTGCCATATAGCAAGACCAGAATACCGAGAGCATCAAAAACAATCGTCTTGGTTCTACACAAACATAGAAATCTCCAAATACTAACTCAAATATCTATTGATCTTTGACCTGGATGCCCCATCAGTGTCTATCACACAACCAAGGTAAACATAACTTTCGAAAATGTCAGTTCCTTCGCCTTACACTCGAAAAACCGAAAGAGGTTCCATATGTTCACCCAAAACAGCTCCGAAAACCTGGATTTTAGTCTCAATCCAAGAGATATCAAATCTCAGGGGCTCTGATTACTGACTAAGTATTGCCAGAAAACGTACTTACATTTCAAATGCTTCAACAACAATTACTTCATCATCAGCAATGCCCCACATTCAGATTCAACAACTGGTCTTCCCAAGTCCATACAAGCATTGAAAAGAGTAACAGCCAGGACACAACCTGTGGGTGTCATTCCATGTCTTACTGGAAGGAAACTATGTATGGCCATCCCCTCTTGCCAGAACTGTTGGTGTTGGTGTTAAGAGATGATATTAGCTCACATATCATTGCAAGAGTCCATGTCTACAAAAAAACTCAGACAACTCCTTTATGTACGGAGTCAAACGCCTTCTTGAAATCAACATACGCATGACACGCTGCTAAGATGCCAGCCCTATATTCAATTGGGCGCTAAATATGTTACCTGAACCGCATGATTCTGTCTATTGATGACCCAATTAGTTCAGGATGTTGAGTAGATACCAAATGGTGGCGAATGAGACATATATCGTCGCATGTGTACCAATACATTCATCTGGTCAAATAAAGACTATTTGAAGTGTTAATTTGCATTAACTAAACACAAGCTAACTTACCCAATGCTAAACCAAACCTGAAAAAGTGTGACAATAATTTATTTCTAAATTTACCCTAATACATCTAAAAACACCAGAACTATTTTTTTCAGTAAAAACAATAAAAGTACAAAACCTTTCAATTAATTTATTGTCTGTCATTGCAATTGTCATTTATTGATAGATTCCATGTCAAGCTTTCATCAGAAATTTGTGTAATATAAAATTATTATAAATAATGAACAACTAGTAATGCTCCGCTGAAATAATTACCGTTACGAATGAATGTATTGCTTAGTCTTATTTAATTGTAACCAAACATTATAAAAATATAAATAAAATATAAACAATTAATTTAACTTGACAAATAAAATACATTTTTCTTATATTAAACATTTGATTATAGAACAAAAAAATTTTCTTTGTATTTAAACAGTTATCTTGTTTGGCTTAATTACTGAGTAGTTGAAGGGTTATCCAATAAACTACTTACCATGCATGATATCATTTGAAGATTTGTCTAATTTATTATTGTCATTTATTTTATAAAAGTTTTTTAATAAAACAATTTGTTAATTATTAATAACTAATTACAATTATACGTTCATTAGCTGTTATATATAGATCGCCAATAGCACAAGTGAGGTAACCCACATTCAAATAACAGAGCTTACCTCACTTGGGCTATTGTCGATCCATGTAAACAATGAATTATATTGTATATGGCACATGTATAACAGTGTGCGAGTTTATGTTTTAATTTGTGTGTTTTTATGTATATTTATTATATTATATTATATTATATATTATTAGTATACTATATTATATTATTTTATTATATATATTATGATTAACCTCATTAAACATTTTAGAAATCTCAAATACGCTAAGATTTGTACAATGATTGTGTTTAATTATTTCAAAACAGTTATATTTGTAAAGAGAATTTTCTATTAAGATATTTTATCAAAGTTAATAATTTTTAGTTTTATATGTTCTCACAAAAAAATGATTTAATCTGGCGTCATCTGTCAATATTTAAGCTTTTAAAATTGTGTGAAAATTTGTTTGTATCATAATCAAAAGTTGAAGCCAATATCCACATTGATACAAATAAAATAAATGACTTAAAACAGAAATAAATCAGACTTAAAGTTGAAAAATTAAGTCATTTCCCTAAGTCTAAAATTGGTCAAACCATGCTCGGCTAATGTAGTCTTAATGTGACTCCATTAGATAACTTAATTTGTATGCTCAAAATACACTTTTGCGGGCAAAAATTTGAAACATTCTCACAACTGCAATTCTTATCAATTCAGAGTTGACTCTTTAACATTTATCAACTATACTATTTCCATCAACAATGGCAGAAAAAAAACATTAATACGATTTACATGTTAAATAAGAATTAGTGAAGCAATGTCTAAAAAAGTTATTTTTCATGCATAACGTTTAAAAAGAAAAGAGAAAAAATGTAGGTTGAGGTATCGAAAATATTTTTAGCAGTTTTTATTGTAAATAATATTTAATTTATTTCCTTCGTATATAATTCTTTATTTTTTGTTCATCCCATCATTTGAATTAACTTTTCAATACATTAAATAATCATTAAAATAAGAACTAAAATATAAAAGTTAATATTAATTAATAAAAATTAAAAATTAATAGAAGAATTAATATTACATTATGTAACAAATTCGTCTTTTTATGTAGTGAAACGTTTAAAAAAATTGCTGAAAAACAAAAAAAAACTTCCAAAATTTGTAACTATTAGTTTTTTTTCAATTTAGTTAAAATCTAAAACAAAATTAGTTTTAATAGTTTTGAACTAAGCTTAGTTAACATTTTAAATATTGCAATTTTAAAGAACCATTTACAAACTTATTTTATTATGTAAATTATGCTTAAACAAAAAAACTACATTCGTTTTAATAATTAAAAACAAACAAAGTGACTGAAATAATAAAGTTATTATCATGTTTACTCATTGATAATCATAATCCACAGCATTATTTAACATTTTAATTTACATAAATACACTTGTTATATTTATGCAAAACACAAACCATTTAAAACCACGGGTAAAAATACAGTTGTGTTTAAGTAACCGAATACAACTGAAGCGAAACTTGCTTGTAGTGAAGGGGTTAAATTTGAGTTGATTTTGCATGTTAACCCTTTAACGCCTGTAGGGACAAACTAGCGACGCGTCGGTTGTAGGGTTATTGTCAATGCAAACTGCATTGTAGTATAGACCTTAGGGTAATAATAATTCAGGCGTTAAAGGATTAAAATGAAGGGAAGTCCAACGCACAACGGGGGAATGGTTAGCAAGGATGTTTGTGACACTTGCTTTTATGGTGATTGATACATACGCTCAAAAGAGCAATTGTGCTGTGGTTAAAGGGTGAATTTTATTTTAATTTTTAATTATAATATTTTTTTATATTTATGTTTTAATGTTTCAAGTTAATAATTATTTTATATTTTATTTTTAAAACTTTAAACATTATTACATTGTATTATGATATATTAAAAATATCAATGACTAAAATTGTATCTGACATCTCTTAAATGTTTTAGGTCTGATCACATAATTATTGTTATATGATTGTTACATTATAATAATAATAATTTTAAAATAGTGACCCTAACATTTAAGTCATTTAGTACCGCTTAACAATTGTTAATTATTATCATTAATATGCGTTCAGTAGCATACATAAAAATTCTACAGAATTGTTTTACTTTTTTATTAAGGCTATTATGTTAATTTAAATGAGTATAATAATAGCGACATACTTTATAAAATAGATTTAATTATTATAAAAAGTGTAATGCAACTATATGAAAGTTTATATAAAAATTTTAAGCTAGTATTAAATCCATCTTCAGTGTTATGATGCTAGCTTGTAGTTAAATAATGTTAATACAATAACTCATTGGACCAATTTGAGATTGGGTAACATTATATAAAAACAGGATCGATAATATCACAAGTGAGGTAAACGCTATGTTATTTGAATGAGAGTTACCTCTTTTATGCTATTGTCAATTCGTATTATTCAAAATATAAGTAACATTAACCAAAAAACAAGAATACCGTCAATTAGAAAATTATTTGAAAATATTTTTTCAAATTATTTAATCAGTCTTATTAACAAAAAAATTGTATTTTTATTTATTAATTTTTCACTATATTATAATATTAATAAAATAAAAACTTTATAGTTGTACAAATTTTAAAAAAAATAGTTGAAAAAATATTTCTATAGTTTTTTAAGAGTTGTGGACGCATGTTTCTTGGGCGTTAGCACCATCAATGTTGTAAGTTTTAAAGTTTTTAATTTTTCAGAATTTGCAATTTTACATATTTATTATTTTCATTTTTTAAATGTTGTTAAATTAAATATTTTAAATTAAGTTTTTGATACTTTATATAACATTTTATTTTATCGTATTTCATATTTTTTATACTTATAATTAGATTTTATTGTCTTTTATTTTGTTTTATTACGAAATTGTGTATTTTTGTTTAGCTTAAATTATTATTGTGTGGATATATTGAACATACAATGTTTCTAAGTATTAAGCTATATAAGAATTAAAAATACTTATTTACAATAACATTCAAGCACACAGATAAAGTGTTATACTTTATGTTAACACAAAATTTAAAAAACATTTTAAAGTTTTATATTTCCCTGTTACGAAATTTAAAAGTAATGACAAGATGAAAAATACATTAAATATGGTTTATTAATTATTATAAAAAAAAATACTAAATTTAAAAAAAAAACAATAACAAAAAATATTTAAGACTTGATTCACCGTTCCAATAAAGACAAATGTGCGATCAAATTAAAGTTAATCCTTGTTGTGTATGATGTACTATTGCTCAAAAAATAAGAGTCATTGTCAACTGAAAAAGTATACAAACATACAAACATACAAACATACAAACTTAAACTAAACAATCAGCTTCAAAAATAAAACAGAAATTTCTACATTTTGTTTACATATGTTTTAATGTTTTTAAACAGCCATCAACATAATTTAAAACTGTATATTTGCATAATTTATTATTGAATGGCCTTTTATTTTTTTGGGTGATAGTACAGTTCACTTTGACTCTAAATGGTTAACATAAAAATGTCAACAAGTTCGAGAAAATCTTTATTTATTTGCTGATTAAATTGAGTCATTTACGTCAATAAAGTTTAAACCTAAGTTATAGTTAAACTAGTATTACTATTATTATTATAATTGTTATTATTATTATTATAATTTAACAAATATTATTACAATTATTATTATTATTATCATAATTATTATTACTATTATTATTATAATTTAGCAAATATTATTATTATTATTATTATTATTACTATTATTATAATTTAACAAATAGTATTACTATTATTATTATTATTACTATTACTGTTATTATTATTAGTTTTATTACTGTTATTATTATTATTGTTATTACTGTTATTATTATTATTATTATTGTTATTATTTTTAACTCATAATCAAGTTCATTATTATGGGAGTGAAATATTGACCGATTTGTTATATTATAGTTTAACGCAATTATTAGTTGTTTAAAATGGAAAAATGTCACACCAATGTTTTGATTATTGTTATTATTTTTATTTCCATTACTACTACTAGTAATAATAATGATAATGATGACATTATTCCTATAAATATGAAAACGAGGATAACAATAACAATGATTATAATAAGAATAAGAATAGAAATATCAATAATAATAATAATAATAGTAATATATGCAGGGTTCGTATTATTATTATTTTAATTATCAACTTTAAAAACAACATTTACCTTGACGACAATCACCTCATAATTAACCATCGAAAAGGCAAACAAAGATTGAGGGTATTTATGAGTGAATGTGAGTTTTTAAAGCTTTTTATTGTTTTGTGTATAACATTATAACACTAAAATAGTGTTATCACTATTATTAACACAACAACCACTAATACCACTGCTACTAGTACTACTACTACTATTAACACTATTATTACTAGTATTACTACCAGTGCTACCATTACTACTAATATCACTAGTACTACAACTATAAACTGTTTATATTTGGACAAAACAATCTAATAAATCACTTGAAATCCTGAACAAAATTGTCTCAATTCCTTTCATTAAATCTTGAAGTTTGAATAAATCAGAATAGCCTCAAAATTGACTTAAGAATTGCCTCAAAATCGACTTTAATCACATAAACGTCTATGAAAAATGACTCATTTAAGGATAATCTTTTGAGGCAAATCGTTGACAATGTCATTCGCGAATTATCGGCAAATTAGTCTCGAGGTACATTAACTAATCGCCAATTAACTCCTTGAGGACAAGTGTCTTTTTTTGTCATGCGGTCTTAAACTGTTATTCGTTAAGGTGCCTTATTTATGTGTCTTAATTAACCCTTTATCACATTATTAATTACTTTTTAAGGACTAAAATATATTGAATTTAGCATTGAAAATAGCCTAAAGTTAGCTCCACATATTGTTTGGTTGGTACAATAGCTTATTTGTTTAACTTTGTGGGGGGAAGAATAATTTGATTATTGATACATTTATAAACAACATATACTCATATATAAATAGTATGAATGGTGTCTTTCATAGAATCCTTCATGACTATTTTATCAAGCTTTCGACAAACGTTTATCTTGTCACCATCAGGACCTCTAAAATACAAAATAGATACAATTAAAATCTTCTACAAGAATACAATTTTCAGAGAACTTTCTCATAATCTTAAAGTTATTAAAAATAGCAAGCTCTACATCGTATAGCTTTTTGAAAAAATGGATGAGAAAATAAAATATGAAAAATCATAAAATTGGTGAACACACAAAAGATTATAAACATGTTGAATAGCTTACCATATAAAAGTTAACTTCATAAATGGAAACAAAGAAAATAAAGAACGGATTTTTTCAATAGGCTGCGAAGGTTTTTGTTGAGGCGAACTTACAAGGTGGACAGCCTAGCCTGAAACGTCAATATGTTGTAGTTAGTGTTTCAAGATTTACAGCTCCGCTGGTAAACTCACATTTAAATTCTAGAAGTTCCTAAAATTGTTAAATTCGATCTATCAAAATTACATTTTTATAAAAACGTTAAGTTTTTATGATAAATGGACTGATCATTTTATGTTCTTTAATAGCAGAATAGCTAGGGTTGGGTTGTGATAAACAATATCTTACCGGCCGTCCCATTTATTTGAGTTGCTATAAAAAGATTATTCACAATTACAGTTCGTATTTAATCTAGAACTTGAGGTTTTCAATGTGAATAAATATATCTAAATTTATGAAACCATTTAAATAAGTAATTAGGTTTTCTAAATTTAGAAAGTAATGTTTGGTTTAAAATTTGATTAAATAAGACACAGTAAGCTGAATAAACAAAAATTTGCCTGTCAATAAAAGCAATTCAATACAAAACTTAAACATAGTCTAAAAAGTTTCAAGAAATTTCCTTTGAAAATATTGATTGAAAATTAATGATTTGTTTTTCTTATTTTTGTAAGATTTAACTAAGGTATATTCTTATTGGCATGTACTTCTTTTTAGAAATAAGTTACACAAATTATGTTGTATTATAAAAAAAAGTATAAATAACCTATCCATGCATTGTTTTATCTTGTAAATCTTATCACAGTACTGTATGAAAAATAGTTTCAAGGTATACAACAATTGTAACTTTAAGCAATTTAACTCTTATTACAATTGTTTGTCATGGAAAATGGGTTAAAATGATATATTATTGATAAAGAAAACTATTTCATGACGCTTTCAGGTATATAGAGAAATGATCCAATCCTTAACGCCTAACAGTTATTGAAATAAAGACTAGAATACATTGAAATAACATTGAAAAACACCCTTAATGTTATTTCATGTAAGGGGTTAATTTATAGAATAAAAATGATTGTAATTAAATAAGTAAATCAAAATAATTTGTTCACGAAATCAATTTAATTTATAAATAAGTAAATCATAAATAAAAATTAATAATAATAAATAAATAATAAATCATTTTTAATTTTAGTTAAATTAGAGCCTAAAATAATGTTAATAAATTTTCTTAAATTACAAATAATTCAACTGTAATTATGTTGCTAGAATATTTATTGATATTGTTTAAGCAACAACATTACCATTACTAAAAATAATAATAATCATATTAACACTATTACAACTAATAATACATCTAATAATACTACTACTACTACTACTACAAATAGTACTACAACTACTACTACTACTACTACTACTACTGCTACTTCTACTTCTAGTTCCTCATGTACTGTCATTTTACTAGGTTTGATCTTACTACCATTTTTCCAATGTATTTAAAATTTAACTTCTATTTTTGAAAATAAATATAATTCAATTAAAAAATGTTTTTCAGATAATCAATAAAACAAATCTACTAAAAAATAAAAAATAAGTAATTACAAATTTTCGATCGAGAAAGACATTTTAAAACTTTAACCGTTTTTTATAACACCGGTGATACATAAGTCTATGACTTATTCCATTTTATGTAACATAAACTAACTTTTTTGTATCACTGCTGTCACATAAGATGGAATAAATCATTACACTTATGTATCACCGGTGTTAAAAGAAACGGTTAAAGTATTAAGCTGTTAATATGTGCAATTAGATCTGGAAAGAAATTTTTCCTTAGTTAGCCCAATAATACATTCAGATTTTTATAATAAATTTGCCATAATAATGAAAAATAATAACAATAGTATTAAGATAATTAAAAATAATAATAATAATAATAATATTAATATAAAACCAAAATAATAATAATAATAATAATATTAATATAATGAAAAATAATAATAATAATAATTAATAATATATTTACCATAAGGGTTCTTTTCAATATAAACTAAATGCATTTTCGTTCTTATAGCAATAATAAATGGATCAACAATAACACAAGTGAGGTAACCCACATTGAAACTACATAGAGCTTACCTTACTTGTGCTGTTGTCGATCCGAAAGGTTAATATTGAAATAATTGATTATTTTTTAATTGATATTAATGTTGAATGTGCATTAGTTTAGTTTCATAATTTGATGTCACTGTCAGTTGAAATGATTAATTTTTATTACAATTATTATTGTTTTTTTGTTTGTTTTTTGTTATTATTATTTTTTTTTGTTTATTATTATTTAGTATCATTTATTATTATTATTATTATTATTATTATTTTTATTATCATTATTATTATTTATTCTGCTTTGTGTCATATGTTTTAAATACGAAATATAAGAAATACAAAACTTAAAATAAAACAAACATAAATATAAAGTATTTTTTATTATCAAGTTTTTTAATAAAACTAAAGATAAGTTTTCTTTTTTCTTTGTTTTTAATTATTTGTTTTTTGGTTGGCATTGTTTGTGCATTAAAATATAAATGTAATTACCTATTTATAAAATAGTTAACAGTAAATTTTATCTTTCAAGTTATAAAGTGAAAATGAGAAAAATATATGTTATAGCTTGAGAAAAGTCTTTCTTTTCTTTATGATGGATAATTGTATAAGAAAAACATAAAAAAAATATTTATAAAAGTCATTGAAAATCGTTTTTGATAAACGGTATATGTAGCACATTTTAACATGTGTGTATGTTTGTGTTGGTCTGTATATGTGTGTGTGTGCTTGAGTATGTGTGTGTGTTTGTGTATGTGTGTGTGTTTGTGTGTATGTGTGTGTGTTTGTTTGTGCGTGTGTATGTGTGTGTGTGTGTTTGTTTGTGCGTGTGTATGTGTGCAAACGTAAGTATCAAAGCCATTACCTGCCAAGAAAATAAATAAGTTTGAAATAAACTTCCCAAAAGTATTTAAGCCCCATCATAAAACACTTTTCAAAAGACTTTGTTATACGAGGCAAAAGGAACGAGGCAATGCCTCACCAAATATTGTTGGAACCCCTTTTGAAGGATTTAAAAATGCATTTAGAAAATCTCACCCTGAATAAACCTGGCAGTTCTGTGCTTGCAGTATGAAGGAGTGCTTTAGGATGCCATCCTACAGATGAAAAGCAATAAATTGCTTGGAAATCGTTGCAGGAATTAATTGTCGCTCGTTTATGCTTGAGTAATGCGAAATAAAAGTGTGCATGATGGTGCCTCGCATGACTGTCTGTCATGAATTGCCATACACAATGGTTGTAAATTTTACCATTAGTGTCTTTATGTTGGTTTTATGGACCAATAAACAACATATTGCAAATATTGAAATTCTGTCTAAATTCCCTTAAAATTTTAAATCTCAAAAATGTTTTTTGATTTATCGAAAGTAATATAACAAATAATTCAAAATATTCTTTATTTCTCAAATCTGAATTTTTGTTTTTGTTTTAATTGTCAAATTCATCAAAAATAAAATTAATTTTGAGAGTAATAAATTTATTTCAAAAGATTTATTTATTTATTTATTTATTTCATCAAACATTCCAAAAGATTTAGTTATTGAATTGCTTGTTTAATTGAAGTCAATTCATCTTGGCTTGATGGATGATCTGAAACTATGTCTTTTTTTATTTTATATCCTTTTTGTGTATCTATGAATGTAAATTATGAA
>JARUHE010319076.1:0-11545 GCA_031471125.1 Archaeomysis grebnitzkii | reverse complement strand
AATATACAATAGAAAAATATAGCTGGAGAAAGAAAGAGAAAGTGAGACAATCGGGTGCCAAGATGAAAATAGTGCCCAGAACTTCCACTACCACGTCACGTGTACAGTCGTGCCAAACCGGCATCGTTCATCACTGATAAATCCCTACGAACAATTAAAAATTTCAGGTTTTACCCCACGGAAGGACTAAACCACATTCTAAAAGGAATAAGTTGTCCAACTGTTAAAATAATAAACCTGCTCTCAAAGAGTTAAAAAATAAGTTTTCGAAATGGCTAACAACAAGGTAGAAGTCAAATTAAAGTACTATTAAAGTACTATTAAAGTACTATTAAAGTACTATTAAAGTACTATTAAAGTACTATTAAAGTACTATTCCTATGAAGAAAAGGTTACAATACATTAAGAAATAAAACAAAAAAAATGTCAAAACTATTTGCAACTAACAAAATGTTTTTCGTACTTGAATGTATTTTTAATAAATCAAAAGCAAATTTTTACAATTTGTTATAAACAAGAGGAATTTTAGCATTAAATAATGTAACAGCTGAAGTAATAAGATATTTATTGTATTTCATGAAATAAAAATAAACATTGAGAAATATTTGGTTTTTATTTTTCAGAAATATAATAAATGTAAATAAATAAGAAAAAATACATTTGACATAAAAATAAAATGGTTATAAATTGGTGTAACAAACATACACGAGTTTTGTGTAAGTGTTTAGCCGTCATTATAATTAATTCTTAGATCTTGTGAAAAGTAAAAAAACGGATTCAACCAAATTATTCAAACCAAAATAATACAAACTTTTACGATTTATAGGTAATGTTTAGATTCAATTAAAATTATTTTTTTAATGTTTACTGTTCAAAAAAAGTGCGTGGGAATGTGTGTAATAAATATGAACACATACATACATGCATACATGTTCTGTGTACATGCACTGTAATAATAATTGCAGTACAACGAGACGTATTTATTCCATTAAATACTAACAATTTTAACTTAATACTAGAAAACATTAAATAAATATTTATATTTCCTCACAAATCACGAATAGTTTAGTATTTTGTATGGCTATTTTTTTTACAAAACACGGTTATGCGAATTAAAAAATTAAACCCAGAAAGTTCGTTCCTTGAAATATTGGATTGAAAAACAAATATAAAAACAAAAAGATCGCCATCTGTTGCCATCTGCCATCTTTATGCACAATTTGTACATATTCAATTCGGCGAAATATTGCAAAGAGTTCTGTTTATAATTACAATTTTTTTTATTACATTTAATCTATATTTTAATAGATAAATTTAAATATTAAATAAATTAAATATATAAAGTTTTAATATTTACCGAAATACAGTTATTAAATCAGTTAGTTCAGCATGTTGAATATTAATTTATGTTTTCAATGAAATTGCAATATAATTGGAAACGCTTAGCAAATTAAAATTTTTGAAAATCCAAGATTTAGAAAAATTTAAAAAGTTAAATTTTTAAACGAAACCTAAGTGTTTCGGATTTTTCTGATTTTAAAATCATGATGCGGTTAAAAACTCGCCTTCAATATGTTTCCGAAAAGAAAAAGAAAATAAACAGTCAAGTGATGACAATGAAAGTTTTATTTTTATTTTATTCAATGAAGGGTTAACGTCAACTATATTTCGACCAATATTCAGACAATGGAAAGGACACAAAGTAGATAAATAAATAAACAAATAAACAAATAAAGTAGTATAATGTCAAAAGGTTAAATAACACGTGACACCTTCCTTCAACCGCCATACTATGACACGTGGTCAGATATGGATATATTTCACAACACTGAAAATCTTTCAGCATAGCAACAGTTGCAAATAATTACACTGCAGTGTAGTAAAACTTCATTCTATGGTTCGTGTGATACTCCTTAAGAATTTTGTCGTACTGATACGATTCAACATAATTTTGTAAGGTGTTAAACATGAATCACATTACAGTACATTTGCGTTATTTGTAGGTTTGACAGAACAAGTTTAACTTGTTAAACTGTGTTTGAAAATCAGCTTCTATAAATGACCTCTGATTGTTAGTTTTGTTGTTGTTGTTGGGACGTTGGATGATTTGTCAACTCTACCTAATCTTATCCATTTTACAAAAAAAATATTTTACAGAAGAGTTTGTTCAAATGAAAATAAAGAACATAGCATTCTACATTGGTGTCCCTCAGGATTTTTTGGTGAAATCAGTGTTTACTTATTAAAACATACATTTTATAAGCAAGTTCAAATTCATGGTTAACCAGGATTTTTATTTGAAGGCTTAGAGAAAAGTTTATTTAAAACAAATGAAAGAATGGAGATTCTAAGGAAGAATACCTGAAGGATATTTTATCAAAATTAATATTTTTTTAAATAATAGACATTTTAAATTTTTTAAACTTAGTCAATTTATCACCAAATTCATAATTAACCATTTATATTGTGAAGGTTTAAAGATAATTTTATTGGGAACAAATCATAGAAAGGTGTTAATATAATATACAGGATCGTATGAAAAATTACACAATTTCAGAATCTTTTGAACATACAAACCCAGCTTTTAATACATAGCATTTACTCGTGCTTGTTTTATGAGGAATGATAATGTATGATGCCTTACTCCATTGAAATTTCAAAATGGATGTCTACATTAAAGCTTGTTGCCTTGCTCATCTTTATAATAGAATTCCAGTTTCTTAAAACGGTTTTGTTTTCAAATAACTCGGATTTGAATATTTTAATTTAATGTTTCGCAAGATTTTTATTCTAACGCGAGTACAGCACCGAGTACGCACACCCATCAGAGTGCTGTACATCTTCGGCATAGCGTAGTCGAAATAAAACCTTGAAAGAAAAGAATTCAGAAACGACTCCATTTGAAGCTATAAACGTAAACGGTTGAAGGTATGGCGGACCGGAACTTTTCTTTTATTTACTTTCTCACCAGGTCTGTGAAGTGACAAGCTCAAGTGTTATCTGCAAAAGTATCCACGTCGCGTTCAAGAACATTCGGTGGTGACCCACATCATTTTTTCGATTTTTAATATTGTTCAATGTAACCCAAATGAGGTTCACGTCCCAGGGAAAGGGTAGAGCCACTTTATTGTTCATATTTGTTAGGTATGTGTCAGTTGGTTGTGTCTATAAGGTCGATAAAATATAGAACAGGCTGGTAACTTTTTGATGTTTAATACAAGAGTGAATTCAGAATTTGTGGAAGTAAAGAATATGTGAAAGAACAAACCTAAATGATTGAATAGGAGAAAAGAATAAATGAAGCAATCTACGAAACATGTAAAAGTTTACATTTTTTCATCATGCATTGGTCATAATTCTACATGCAAACATTACTTTTATTATTAAAATAAAACACACTTTGTCAATGTTTCTAAAACCTATACAATTAAATTTAAAAAATTATTAATTAAAACTACAAAATTAAATGTATAAAACACTTATCCTAATTATAATGAAACCTAAACATCCACCAGAATTAGATAAATAACCAATTTTTAATAAATAAAACACACTTTTAACCCAAGAGAAACCAACAATTGTGTGGATGAATATTTAAATAATTTTTATACATATAAACATTCAAAGTAATATTTTTGAATAATTACGTGACCAAGAAAAACTAATTATTTATTTTCGTCTGTTCAACTCTTCATTCGAACTTAGACCGATGGTCCCAAAGAACATTTTGCAGTGTGCCAAAAATATCTCGAATGCCACGAGAGTCTTCTTCAATTTACTTTATTGTTACGCCTCACAAAATGATTTCGACTAATCCACAAAATTCTTCATCTATACAACTCACGAAACTATTCAAAGACACAGTAATGCCTCACAAATTAATATATTTAATAAAAAAAAACGATAAAACTTTTTGTACCAAAGAATAAACAAATTTACAAGAATGTAAAACAAATGAACAAAATTTTGTCTACCTGTGAAAATATTAAACAAATAGTTGCTCACCCAAACTAAAGTACAATTGATCCATAAAGATGAAACATCAGCTTATCATTGTTATGAATGTCGCTACCTCGTGAAATTGTGAAGAATTAACATTTACGAATTAAGAGTAGGCCGCACGTTCAACTATCTCATCATATTTTGGATAGGATTCAAGCTTGACCCAGTGAACAAAATAATTATGCTATGAAGCTTTAAGCTCGATTGGCTAAACTAAAAAACAAATTTCGAATTGTTTTCACCGCTCGAATAACATCTGTCATTTGGTATTTAAAAATTGAATTAAATGTCTTTAATTCATTAAATTTAAATCACGTCACATGTTCATACAAGGTGAAAATGCCTCCGATTATCATTTTCACCATCAAACATTTTAGTATCAAGATACCAAATGAAATATAGGACTTCAACCAACTTTAAATTTAAAAAAACTCATGGAAACACTTAATATATTTGATTTTTTTTCTATAAATGAAATTTCTTAAAAGCCATAGCTTGCATCGAATAATAATTATATAAGAAATTGTTATTGATCTTCCTAAAAGTAAATAAAAAAATGAACACAACGTACTTTGAGTTCAGGGAATTGTTGCACGTAGCAGGAGAGAGGGGCGAAGGTCTGGTCCTGCAGCTTGTGGCAGAAGTCCGTCCACAGCATGTCCGAGTTCTGCGACTGCACATAGAGGAGGTCGTGGCCAACCCACTCGGGCTCGTACACCTCCATCAGGGTCTCGAACAACGTCTTGCTGGCGCCGTGCAAGGCTGGAGAGAGCAAATGAAATGCGTTTAGTGGACATCAAATAAAAATGGAAAAATGAACAAAAATTGAATAAAATATATAAGTTCACACTTGGAGTCGTCTTAAAAAACTGCTTCTAAAAACCATTTTTGCTTGACTACGAGAAGTGAAGTGAATATGGCTGTTGTCAACAAAAACTATAAGTTCACCAAAAATACTGAACAGAAGTTACATTGAAACAGGCTTTATTTATTTTATCATAAACAAGCAATTCTATGAAATAAAAAATAGACAGACAGAAAAGTAAAATTTATGAGTAGAGTTTTTTCATGCACTATGAACAAAAATGGTTTAGTATTCTATCGACATGTGTATACTTTTATCTATGTATGGTTGTATTTTACAAATATGGCGTCAAGAACATAACATGTGAAAATTAAATCAGTTTATATTTTAGTAACAAGGAATAGTCGTTGTTTCTGAATGTTAATATTTAAACCAAGGCAAGTATTAAGGGCTTTTGATTTTTAATTGAGCTTTGTATTATTTATAAAATTGTTACAGCTGAGCACTATACCAAACATTGTTTAAGTATGCAAAGATTTTATTTCAAACCAACAACTGTTTCGAGTATGTGAATATTTGGAATTGTTTAAATGGCCTAGAAATTTCTTTATAGCAAGACATAAACTATTGAGAGCCGAGTTAAAAAGTCTTAGCTTAGCACAAACCAATTAGTGAGTCACAAATGTATTTTAGTTTTGTGATACAGACTTTAGTTTGTGAAACAATTCATTTCTTTTACTTTTATAAAAAAATATTTAAAAATAAGTAAACAATTCGCCAAATAATAAATGTAAATGCAAATCATCATAATAATCGAACATTCAAGAGTGGTTGGTTAAAATGTAATGATAATAAACCTTTTGTTTAGTCCCTACTTTAAAGTGAAAATAAACATAAAACACCTAAAACATAACGAAATAAATCAAACATTTAAAAATTCAACCTGTGAAATAGTGGTTAGCAGCTAGTCATTCAATAATACACTATTTAGAATTGTGTCCACGTTCATATAGAGTGGTAGTAATAAAATATTAGTTAAGTATCATATAAAAATATGCGTAATACTTATTTTTATATTGTTGAAATCGCGAATAATTATTCATTTTAAATCGGAAAAATCATAAACATAAAAGTGACAAAATTTAAATAAATAAACAAAATGCGATAATAATAAGTTGTATTGAAAACTTGATAAACTTAAAAGAATCTCTTGGATGGATTAATTTAATCCTACAAATTAAGTATCCCTCGCTTTCATTGGCTAATCGGAGAGAACCAAGTATCGCTCACTTTCATTGGCTAAATCAACTTTTCGTCAACCTTACACAATTCTATGCCTATGCTTCTCCGTTCATGGCCCTGTCAAACTAGTTATAACCACAGTATAAAACTAGGAAATATGATACAGCATCAGGATTAAGAAAATGTAATTTACAGCCTTCAAGCAAAATATTCTACTTTTTATGAAGTTCATTAAATCAAATCCTAAGACAAAAGCATTAATAAATTTTAATAAAAATTTTAAATCTTGAGAAAAGGACAAAAAGGTTAAACAAATTAAATGATTTAAAAGTGGATGAAAGTTGAAGACAAAAAATAGACATCCTCACAAGCTCAGGTGAAATTTGATGACTATAGCAGACATTTCAGATACCTTTAGCGCTCGAATACATTTATCTATTTATTATTTTTAGAAACAAAATTATGTCTTCAAGCTTAATAATAATAAAATATTTCTAGATTAAAATTATATAATAAAAATTGAAAAAAAAAACATTTCATAAACATTGAAAAAAATGAAAATCGCTGTTGATACTCCAATACAACAATTCTACATAAATTATGAATTAATTGTCAACAAAATAACCCCAAATAAAATAAAACAGAAGCGAGTATATAGCCAATACATTAAAAAAAATAATAAAAAAAATGAATTCTGAACAAAACAATATTTTATATTTGTTAACATTTGTAAGTTGCCAATTACTCTCTTATACCATGAACAAGACCTCAACTAATAGTGAATTTAGTGTTGAATAGTTTTAGTTATTTCTTAAATTCAAACTAGACGGCCTATGTAATTCTTACACACAATAATGGTTATTTTCTACGCTAACTTCAATGTATTTTTATTATTAGCTTGAACAAAAATTATTATCTAATATATAAAGGGTCAATGCAAGGAAATTAATCCTTTTTTTTAACATTTATTACATGTAAAGTGAACAAAAACTTTTCTATACAACCTATCTGGCATTTCAGATGATGATGATGATGATGATGATCCTACTAAACTAGAGGCGTAAACATATGTAAGGATCGAAATATACTAAACGGTGAACATGCTGCCATGTCAGAAACTCGAAACAAAGAACCATTCAAATTTTTGAACACTTAGTGACCACTCCAAATGAGTGAAGTAAATAAATATGATTTCCTAAAATCTCCAATAGTAAATTTAAACATTTCATTGAATAATTAACTTGTCATGTTTAATAATAAAGAAATAAATACAGTAATTATTGGAGGAGACCAAAACAAAAACGATGCCGATGGAAATATAAAAACTATGTAGAGCTTTTTGCCCACAAAGTTAGTGAAGAAGAACGAGGGAAAAATAAACACGAAGAGCACATAAATGTTCTTCCTCTCTAAAAAATGAGGAATTACACGGATGGTCGACAATTATTAAAATGTTAAGCATTCTTAAAGTTCCAATCTGCATCACATGTCTGTCACAAGAGGACCCTTTTTATAGATTCTAAATAACTCGATATCTTTTAAGGTAGAAACAGACAAAACAAATTAAAATATCGGCGAAACCAATTTCACTGTCAAGCAAAACCATACAATTGACCGACAAGCTATTGGTCATGAACAAAAGAATTGGACGAGACCTCAATTTCATAGCCATACCTTAACCTGGTCTTTCACTGACGCGCCTTAATTATAGAGCAGCATGCGACACACAACACTATGACCTCGACTCTTTTTCTTTAGCTGTACATGTCGAGGTCTATGAAGAGTCAATTAAAACGCTTTACGGCTCTCAGTGTTTACGAGTGTCGTGAAACATTTCTTTCACTTCCGGAATTCTACTTTAAGTTTTTTTTCAAAACTGTTAACATTAGACTTATTAACGAGATTTTGGTCCTTTCAATTTGTCATTATAGTTATTCTATTCGCTTTGCTTTACTTAATTACTATGCTCTTTTATAAAATTGTATTATTATGATCAATCATATTATGGTTATTCTATTCGCTTTGCTTTACTTAATTATTATGCTTATTTATATTATTTTATTATTATCGTCAATCATATTATTGTTGTTCCTGCTATTATTTGAAATTGCTGCAACCTTTGTTTAATCTTTCGAGAATAGCACTTTGTGATAGCTTAAATGAACAAATTCTTTGAATTGTTCAAATACTCCACAGATCGTCTTTCTCGGTTCACTTCTATCTTTGATAATCATTTAAAAAGATTGTTCCAATACAGAATATTAAAAAATATAATACTAATGAACTTAATCGGAGTACTTCTAGCAATAACCATATTGTCAAAGCATTTAGACAAACTTAAAGGTTTTATTTTGGCTTAGTAACATACTTAACAGCAAGATTAGATCATAAATAAAACTGATAGTTAAAACAATAACGGTGTGCCAAAAATGAACAACTAAAAGATATTTGTAATTTAGTAATACATTAACCCATGTCTACTTTTCTTTTAGACTAATTTTATTTCTAAGTATAAGTCTTGAAAACTAATTCATAAGATATTTCAGTGCAGCTACAACAAAAGAGTAAGCAATCTAATAAAAAATGTATTTAATTATAAGTAATTGTTATCTGTTAAACCTACTTATATTTTGTATGTATTTTATTATACAACCATAAATTATTGCGTTGGTTATTATAAGGCATTAAAACAAAAATAAGCAATATACACCACTGTGCAGTTTTATTTATCAAACTGATTGAACAATTCAAACTCAATACTTCAAACGATGACTCTTATTTTTTGGGCGAAAGTACATTTTAATGTCAACTTTTAACATTAACTGTAATAAAACAATAATGCGTGAGGCATCAATGGATGGTCCTTTAACTCCAAAATAATAATGTATTAAAGAAGATTTTTGTTTTACGTTGTAAATTAATTCTAATAAACAGTAAGTGATAAACCACACCAAGGATAGTATTGGAAAACAACCCTTATTGTATGTTGTCATCATTATAATATTATTTGCATCAGGTATAAAATACACTCAAGTTTGCAGTGAAAACAACGAAAAGCGAGATATTTAACTGTTGCTGTAAGAGCTAAGAAATCACAAATTTGATATAGGAGACAATTGTAATTGCATTGAAACAAGTCTTGTTACATTGAAACAAGTCTTGTTACATTGAAACAAGTCTTGTTACATTGAAACAAGTCTTGTTACATTGAAACAAGCCTTGTTGCATTGAAACAAGTCTTGTTGCATTGAAACAAGTCTTGTTGCATTTAAACAAGTCTTGTTGCACTGAAACAAGTCTTGTTGCATTTAAACAAGTCTTGTTGCATTTAAACAAGTCTTGTTGCATTTAAACAAGTCTTGTTGCATTGAAAATGTTTTTTGCATTGAAAATGTTTTTTGCATTGAAACAATTGTTATTGCATTGAAACAATATTTATTGCATTGAAACAATTATTTTTGCATTTTAGCAACATAAAACCCAATCTTTGCCATAAGACCCAAAACTGTGAAACTTATAATTGAAAGTCGCCCTTATGGCGGGATACTGACCTCGCGCGCACCGCAGGTAGTTGGCGACCTCCTTGTGCAGGCGGGTGGCGTTGTTCTGTTGTCTGGCGAAGTTGATTTCATATTCGTTGAACAGCTCGTCTGTCGTCTTGTCCGCCTTGCCCAAGTTCTGCAGGATCTGTGGAGGAGACAAATATTTCAGCGAGGGGAAAAAGACAAAAACACAAAAATGGAATGAAAGGGGAAACAATTTTTTTTTAAATTCGGAGTAAGTATACATTTTCTTTTACAAATAAGTTATTAAATTGAAATTTACAATTCGTTGAAACAGCTCCATGGTATATTATTGCACGTGTTATGTTTGATATTCGTATTAATGAAGAAAATGTGTAGAAGGAGAATCTTTACCAAACGTCGCTAGCAGCATAGAAGGTGGATTTATATACAAAGGCCGATACGAACATTCAATAATGAGACGTGAAACCAAAAAGAAGTTGCGATAAGACTAGCAAGCCGAAAGCTTTGAAGCAAATGGCTGAATAGGGATACTTATTGAACTTAAATGAAAGATTTATACATTATGAATGATCTATCTTAAATAAATTTTCTGTAAGCATTGAATTTATTGAAATAAATCAGTTTTTATGCTGGTTTTCAACTTGTTTTCCAAAGTAAAGTAAACATGTTTTTATTTTTGGTTTTACAGAAACAATTATTAAACATAAATGAAAGATATAGAATGATCTATCATTAATTAAAATATTCTGTAAAAATTAAATTTGTTGAAATAACTCCGTTTTTATATGGACTTGTTGGATTCAGAGCAATGATTTATAGATGTCTTCGCTATAAACCCGTAGGGTTTTGTTTGTACTAGTTGAACTTAAAATAACATTTCTTTGCACATAGCATAGAACATTTTGTAAGTAATAAATGCATAAACAAATATAAAAAACAAGAACATACAACAATGTGATGTTTTTTAAACAGATTCAAAAAACAAAATGGTTCTAGTCAAAATTTGAGCTTACATGTTTTATTGAAATATTGTTATAAATAGCATAACACTTGGATAAATAAAAAAACATCAGTAAAAATAAACCCAACAATAATATAAATTTTAAACATAATTAAACAGTTTAGAATTATTAATATTATTTGCATATTGAAAATAATGAAAACTTTGATAAAGAAGTTGTTATGTTTACATAAAAAACAATAAATGAAAGAATTGTTTACATATACACTTAGTTTGATTATTTAAAACATTACTCGAGTTTGTTCTATATTAAAACTTGTTTACACGAATTCAAAGTTTGTATACATCCAATGCAGTTATGTAAGTGTTTCAATAATGTGTTCCACTAGTTGCTTAACAAATAAAATAAAGTTAATTTAAATATGAAGTTCAAATAGAAACATATGGCCTACTTGATCAGAAACAAAAGCTAATTTTTAGAGGCTTAGAATATAATTTAGTTTTTCAAATTGGAAAACATAAGTTTTCGAAAAATACTATTTTAACTTGAACTTATTACGGTGCCTTTTCTGTCTGTCTGTCAGTATGTGTTCTTTTTATCTAACTACTACGCTCCCTATCCCTCCTCCTCCCTCTCTTTTTTTCTCTCCCTCCCTCCCACTCCCTCAATCGCTTATTCACTTTCTCCCTTCATTACTCTCACCTTCTCACCAACTCACACTCTCCCTTCCTATCATAACTCCTCTAGCATTAAGTCTCAAACCTACTCTTGGCCCACCTGCTCCTCTAACCACCCAAAAAAATTACTTTGACCAAATACACAAACGAAGGCGTCTTAAATGAACTTCCAAACTGTGCCCATATTTGGTCACCGAGAATCAACTTGTCTGGAGTCGAAACTCGCCCACAATAATTTTCCTTATCAAGACCCACACACACACACACACACACACACACACACACACACACACACACACATACACACACATACACACACACACACACACA
>JARUHE010319065.1:0-11546 GCA_031471125.1 Archaeomysis grebnitzkii | reverse complement strand
ATTATTATTGTTATTATAATATAGCATTATTATTATTATTGTTATTATAATATAGCATTATTATTATTATTGTTATTGCAATATAGCATTATTATTATTATTATTATTATTGTTATTATTATTATTATTGTTATTATCATTATTATTGTTATTGTTATTACTTTGCTGTTATAATATGAAGGTATCTAATGAGCAAAGTACAACACAAAGGTTTCTAATTAGATGTTTAACTGTAAATCAAACCCATTTCTTATTATTTCGAGATTTTATTTTGGGAAATGTAAACCAAGTTTTGTTGTAAGGAACAATTTATAAATTTGATATATTTTTAAAACGCGTAATTATTTAAAACAGAATAAGAATTACTGTGATTGGCCAACCAATGTTATCTGATCACTGATTGGTTAATAAATAAATAATTGTTATTGATTAATCATTATACTTACTTTGTATTCCATTACCATTGGTAAATAAGACAAATTAATAACTAATTTACATTTTTAATTTTCAACTTTGGTTTTATGAGAAAGTTTTTTATTTTATATTCTCATAATAAAGATTTTGTTTATTTAATGAGCATAATTGCTTTTCAATTTTTTAGTTGAATTATGAAATATGTTTGGGTTTTTTAACCATTAAAGTTTTTTAATTCTGTCTTTAGACTTTAGCTTTATGCTTATCTATGTTTTATCTTTCACTTATGTCCTTCCTTATTTTCGTATCTATGTCTTCCTTATCTTTCTTTTATTCCCTTCCTTGTATTTTAACGAAAACAAACTTGTCATCTCCTAATAATTCAAAACATTGCAAACCATTGAAAATTTAACCCGTAAGCATCATATAAGCTAAACATTACTAAATTAATTTCATGGCAGCATCACAAAAATAAAACCGACTGTCGATTATTTTAAAAAGCAAAAAATGCAGCACCAAACAAGAAACAAGCTACAATAAACAAACACCAATCAACACGAGATAAGTAACAATCAACAATAGACAAACAGCAAGCAAAAAATACCACACCAAACAAGAAACAAACAGCAAGCAGCAAACAACAAGAGACAAATAACAAGCAACAAAAGACAATAAACAAACAAAAATTACCACCAAACAAGAAACTAGCAACAAGCCACACCAAACAAACAGCAATAAACAAGAGACAAACAACAAAATTGATTATATATATAAATAAACGGGCCAATGCCCAGCGCTGAGACAAACAACAAGAGACAAGCAACAAAAGACAAGCAACAAAAGACAAACAACAAACAATAAGCACCACCAAACAAGAAAAAAACACCAAACAACAAACAACAAACAACAATAAACAAACACCAACCAAAAGGTAGACTTAGACATGGCATTAAAGCAAATTTTCTTTGGTCGAACCAAACACCAAGCAAATACGATCATAATTCATATTAATGCTTAATGGTCAACCAATTGGCACAAATGTATTCGATATTGCAACCATATAATTACGCAGATACTCTAATAAATGCGTCAAATTTATTGCTACATCCATTCATCCATTTTATGTTTCCTCCATTTTGGTTCTCACTTTTATTTCCTTTATTCTGATAAAATATTATTGTATCATAATTAAAGTTTCTTGTATTCCAATTAAAGATCTTGTATTTTAATTAAAGTTTCTTGTATTTTAATTAAAAATCTTTTATTTTAATTAAAGTTTATTGTATTCCAATTAAATTTTTTTGCATTCCAATTACATTTTTTTGCATTCCAATTAAAGATTTTTGTATTAAAATTAAAGATTCTTGTACCACAATTAAAGATTCTTGTATCACAATTAAAGATTCTTGTATCACAATTAAAGATTCTTGTATTCCAATTAAAGATTCTTGTATTCCAATTAAAGATTCATGTATTCCAATTAAATATTTTTGTATTTCAAATAAAGATTCTTGAATCACAATTAAAGATTCTTGAATCACAATTAAAGATTTTTGTATGACAATTAAAGATTCTTGAATCACAATTAAAGATTCTTGTATCACAATTAAAAATTCTTGTATTCCAATTAAAGATTCATGTATTCCAATTAAATATTCTTGTATTTCAATTAAAGATTTTTCCATTCTAATTAAAGATTCTTGTATTCTAATTAAATATTGTTGTATTCTAGTTAATATTCTTGTATTCTAAATAGAGATTCGTTTATTGTAATACAATCTTTGTTCGTTCTATCTAATTCATTTTTACTTTGAATTTTTCTGTATTCTAAATAAAAAATTGTCAGTTTTTTAAGTCTAATATAAATACAAAAACAAGTTAAAAATGTTACATAATATTTAAGGTTCAGAAACAAAAAAAAAAAAACTTAAAAAAGTTTCTAAAAATATCGAAAACATTCACTTGTAAGAAAAAGTTGGAAACAATTTTGGATTTGATTTGGAAATAATTTTTGTAATTTCATAAAATTTTCTGGCGATAATTATTGTAAAAAAGTCGAATGGATCCTATGGCCAAGGAAGTAATTGTTACCATTGGTCATAAAATAACTGTAATTTGTCAAGTAATTTGGACGTTTTGAAAATGTTGGGATTTTAAAAAACAAAACAATCTCGTAGGTTTATTCCAAGAAATGTTTTGTCTGAGGCAGCCATTTTAAAAATTTTATTCCATAAACAAAAATTTCGTTGAAATCAAACTCAATTTAATTGAATTTGGTGGAATTTTCTTTGAAAATAAACCTAAACTTTTAAGTATTTTAATGATAAGTCTCAAACATTACAAATATTATAAAAAAAAATTTAACGATTAGTCCCAAACATTAAAAACATTATAAAACCGTCTCAATATAAGAATAAAATATAAGAATAGGAAACTAACTATTTAATCATTGGTAAAAGTTGAACATAAAAAAACTTAAAAAACACAAGAAAAAAGAAGTCGAAAAACGAATTGCAGTGAAAAGGTTGTCGGTCCTTAGAGGGTGCGCTGAAGTAATTGCACATTATCTCGGAGTAAAAGGGTTAATTATTACTAATGTCTGTCAATCTGTCAACAGACGACCGTCGAACGGGTCTGTCAATTCGTTCTATACTTATCAACTGATGTGGTTTGCACACAACTCGTCCCTGTGGCTTAATTGCATCGAATCCTCTCTTTGGATGCTCTCGCAGCGATAATAATATAGGATATGTTAATAATTGTTATATTTACGCCAATGGACACTGATCTATCACAGAAACATCTATGATGAACCCGCCATTTGGATCCTAAGATTTGATTACTTCTCGTAACTAACATGATACTTAATTCCCTCAACTACACATTTCAGGTGGTCGAAATATTCACACTAAGGCAATAGTCTTTAAGACCATCCAAGATTACGGCCAATGGTCGTTAGACTATCTAAGATTAGTGTGCTGCTTGGCGGAATTGATGCTGGAATCAAATGATTCTACAGATAACAGGTCATTATTATAATGGGTTGCCATTCATCATAAATTCACGTCTTTTATTTGAAGAAAATCAAACCTTTATTTGGGTTTAAAACAGAGAATGTTCAAACATGTTCTCATAATTTATTTCTAGCAAAAAACTCGAAATATATATTTCCTGGTTTGATGTTTATCTATGCAATGTTGAAGCAAATGATTCCTTGAAACACGTACGTTAGCCTTAACAAATAATACAATCCAGCATACCGTTCCATAAATAATTAGGAAAATTATGTTTTTAAAAGATAAAAAACAAAGTAGTTCATAAAAAATAAGATTAATAAACTTTTTCATGTGAAATCATGATCAAAGGGTGCAACATATCAGTTGTATCATTTTTTAATTTCTTAAATAAATAAAATATAATTCTTACATGAAATTAGAAAGTATTTACTAATAAAAAAAATCTATCAAGACAATTCAATAAAAATGTAAAAAGAATCAACATTATTTTGTTTTAATTTATCACAAAATAAGAATTAATGTTAAAAATGGATTTTAATAAAGATGTGAACTATTATAAAATAATTACATTGTTCAGTTATAATGATAAAAACTGACAATTTAATTATATAATATATCAAATACAATAAATTAATCATATTCGAGTCCGTGAAATTGACGAAATTTTTTCTCACATGTATAAAAAATTACGAATTTTACTTTTTAATTTAAATTATTCAAAATATTTTGGCGCAGCATTTGGAAGAAGATTTTTTGGATACCAAAACGTAAGCTTTTAAATATTTTTAAGATTTGCATCATAAAGGATATCAATAAATTTTATGTCTAATTCTGGTTGCATTAAACATGCGAATATTTTGGAGAACTATCATCACTTCCAATAAAAAAAATTAAAAATATTCTGCCGATGTATTTATATCTCCACAAGAAAAAAACCGTTGCAAGCACGTGTTAAAAGACGCAATAAAGTTGAATTCGATGTAAATTTGCCTAAAAGTTGATCCCACAATTAACACTTGGTACTTCGAATAGGATACAACCGAGTGAAAAAGAGGTGATTAACATTACCTGTTCAATGGCGATGTTAACACAGACCGTTTATGTTTACAGGAGTTCCTTAATTCGGTTTGCCAATTGACAAAACTGTTTCCGCTGGGTTGCCTCCATCAGCCACGTCCTGTTCCCATTTTGTGGATGACTATCAATATGTATTGAAGTGAGTGTATTGATATTTATGTGTGTGACTATGTTACACATAGTATGCATGTACACATAGTATGTATGTACACACTGTATGTATTTACACGTAGTATGTATGTATACGTGAGTACGTGTATGTGCGTGTGTGTATGTATGTATGTATATGCCTATGCGTGTGTATCCGTTGAACAATCGTAACAATTTCATTGGAGCAAAGAGAATAATTGTATGTTAATCCATAAATAAAAATATCTATTGAATCATCAAAATTTGTAAAGTTTCATAAAACGCAAAACTTTGGAAAACATTTGAGACCGTTGTCTGGTAATCTCGGGAAGGAATCTTCTATGGCGCCCCTTCGATGCTTGACTAACACGGGTCATAAGAACGAAATTACATCGAGGTTATCATTGAAAACCACCTTTATTGCAGTGCCGAGTTCGTCTCTCTAGGCACTGGGTCGGCAGATGGGAGTCTGTCGTCAGAAAAGTTGAAAAGAAGGCCTCGGAGGCAGAATGAAGGGATCAGCAATTCCCGAAATTTAGACATATTTATGGTAAGAAAATTTGGTTAAACTTTCTTCAACGAGAATTTGAACATAATGGAGTTATTAGCATGACTAAACATTTATTCTCCCTTGAATGGAACATATTTTATTTAATATCTATTATTTGCAAAATATTCTCCAAGATTGTATCTTATTTATAAAAAGTGAATTTATTTTCCATAGATAAGATAAAACAAATTTATTATCACTTTATGAACAGTTCTTCGAATTCGCAACGAACTTTTCTTTCCAAAGTATTTTGTAACGTCATGTAATGCAGAATAATAAAGTTCACTTTATGACTACAATTGTACAGCACTACACTTCAAAAAAGCTTATTCGGCTATTGTAAAGCATTGTCTAACTGTTCTGAAACTGGCTTTATTATTTTTATCAAAGTTGTATCCTTAAAAAACTATTTCTTGTAACAATAAATATACAGTTTTAGGTGAACATATTTGCGACTATTACCCCTGTCTTTAATAAATTTGAATTGTTGTTAATTTATGTCGGATACATTTAACTGTAAAACAAATGTGTGAACACATCGGACATACATTATGTGGATCGACAAAAGCACAAGTGAGGTAAATCACATTCAATTAACAGAGCTTACCTCACTTGTGCTATTGTCGATCCATGCATTCGTAGATGTACCACACGTTATAAGGTATTTTAACAGTGTGTGTATGTATGTATGTGTGTATGTATGTATGTGTGTATGTTTGTATAAGGTGTCCATTATACACGACTGTGTAGTGATGTTTATTCGTGTTGATGATGGTGTATGTATACACTATATTTTCTTGACTGTGTATTGACGTATGTGTATTAATGTCCGTGTATGTATGAACTGTACCTTCATGATGTATACAAGACTGCGTAATGACGTATGTGTATGTAAGTACTGTACCTTCATGATTTATACATGACTGTGCATTAATGTATGTACGAGCATCCCCAAAAGCCAAACACTATGGAACATGTATGCAGCTAAGAAGCAACAGGAAACAAATTTCCATAACGAAACCATTAGAGCAAAAAATTTTGGAAAAAAGGCCTAAAAATCGTCTGAGCCCCACTAATGACATAAGAATTATGTTGATGTGTCTGAGGAGGTTGTTTTACGTCCCTTGTGACCTCGTAAACTAAATTAAAATACACACAAATTATCTCCACAAAAGTTATTAAGAAACTGCGAGAGATTTCAAAGAAATTTATTGCTCACTTTTAATCAAATGATAAATATAATATAGCTTTAAAGTTTTTTTTACTATATCATTTGGTATATCATTTAAATATAGCATTTGGTATAGCATTTATATATACCATTAAACTATATCATTTGGTATATCATTTAAATATATCATTTAACTATATCATTTGGTATATCATTTAACTATATCATTTGGTATATCATTTAAATATATCATTTACCTATATCATTTGGTATATCATTTAAATATATCATTTGGTATAACATCTAAATTTATAATTTAACAATATAATTTGGCATATCATTGGATATATCGTTACATACATCCTATAGTATATCATTTAAATATATTTTTGGTATATCATTTGATATGTTATTTGGTATACCATTCTAGTTTTTTTTTGTTATATCATTTAAACGTATTATTTAGTATATCAGTTAAGTATATCTTTTGATATGGCATTTGATATATTAGTTAAGTCTATCATTTGATATACTATTTAATTATATTATTAGGTATAGCATTCAAGTATATAATTTGGTGTGTTATTTAAGTATATCCGTTGGTATATCATTTGATATATCATTTAAATGTATCATTTGGTAAATCAGTTAAGTATATCTTTTGGTATATCGTTTAAGTATATTATTTGGTATATCATTTTATATGTCATTTATTTATATTATTAGGTATACCATTCAAGTATTTAATTGAGTGTGTTATTAAAGTAGAGAATATGATTTTAGTAAATAATTTCGCATATAATGCACGTATGTGTGGCAGGGTGAGGA
This sequence comes from Archaeomysis grebnitzkii, assembly GCA_031471125.1. NCBI lineage: Eukaryota > Metazoa > Arthropoda > Malacostraca > Mysida > Mysidae > Archaeomysis > Archaeomysis grebnitzkii. The sequence goes on along the minus strand of JARUHE010319065.1, from coordinate 4,360 downwards.
ATATACATAATTTAGCTAGATAGTAATAAATATATAATAATAAAACATTTTATAAAAATACTTTATATTAAATACTTTTATTTGTGAAAAAAATGCAGGTATTACATTGTAAAACAAAATAAAAACATGAACTATATAAATAAACTTGAGTTAGGTCATGGCATTACACAATAGCTTCAAGTTTTAGTTCAATGACGCTTCTAATTAAAATTTAGATTGTTTTGGTGCAAGAATGTTCGCCTTCGCCCCAATATTCATAAAATTTATTTTTTTTCAAAACTTTCATCAATATAATTTGAAAAAAAAACTTCCAATGGTATACATTGTTGATGAAATTTACAATGGAATACTGAAAACAGAAAAATGAAACTCAAAGCGTGTGACAGGAAACAATCATAATGTAAGTAGTGAAAGGTAACTAGATCTGCAAAAAAATAGTGATGTGTAGTCATATTAACAAGTATTCTTACTAAGAATTAGTCAGTTTTTAAATAATGAACACCACAACATTTGCAAAACAAATAAACACAATGAATGGAATTCGAGAAAAGAATTGCGAGAAACAAATTTCCATTAGGAAGAATACCAGAAATGAATTGTGAGAAATGCATTACGAGAACTGCACCTCTCGAAATGCAAATGCTAATAGAAAAAAGAGCAAAAGACAGATTGATTTTTTAGCCCCGTCGCGCCAGAGCCCCGAAAAACGGCTGGAAAATAATCAGCCTATCTCATCATGGGAGAGACTATCAGACAGGATTTTGCTAATGGAAAAATAATGAAAGCTCCCTCTCGCTTGATCCGGCGAAGGGCGGGAGCGAGCCCTGCCACGGCCGCTTCTTAATCATTTTCCAAATTCCTCCAAAGCTCTTGATTATTTGTCCTGATGTTCAAACCTATTTGGATCGACAATAGTACAAGTGAGGTAACCCACGTTAAAATACTATAAGGCTTACCTCACTTGTGCTATTGTCGATCTATTTCATCTCGCAAACTTTTGTTAATATTGAACCGTCTTTCGTAGGATTGTTTTCAACGTTTGACACAAACCTTATTTTTAACACTAGCATTGTCTTTTCTAAACAATTGTTCATTTTAAATATCAAGATTAAGATTCTGTGCGCGTGCGTGAGTGTGTTTGTTTAAGGTTTAGTTTTATTTTCATGTTTATTAAGAATGAAACAAATTGTTCAAATGTAGAACTTGATTAAATATTAAAGAAGTAAAACTGAAACTCGTCTTAACTAATAAACTATTTACATCTAAAGTAGCCAAAGTGCTATTAAGGTGAATAAATAGCGAACCGTCCACGATTCGAAAAAGTTTATAGTTGCTGCTATTTAAAAATTAATTCAGTGCACCATTTTCTCATTCAATTTCAAGTTTAATGTTTAATACTTTCTGGAAATAAAGTCTTCTGTATTTTATATTTTATGAAAAACAATTAAAGTTTATAAAACTGAATACTTTTCAACATTTTCGTAATCTAAAAAAGTACAGGAGGACTATTTATCTTCAAACATCTTTAATAAAAATTCATTAGTCTTGAAAATAATATATTAAAATAAAATTTGAAACAACGTTTAAAACTACCACAAAAAAGTTATGGTATTAATGTCGAATAAAAGAATCATTTATTCCTATCATAATATAGCAAAACATTAATTTAAATAAATGCTAACAACCTACAAGTCAATGGTGAGATCTTGAACATTTTAATTTACAGAACATATCTCAACTATTTACTAAACAAGTCAAATGAATAGTTCGAAGATTATCCAATAAAGAAACTCATGTACAAAGAATATTTTAGTTATAATAACTAACAATTAATACAAATAGTTTGACAGTAACTAGTTTTTGTCATAAAATCGAGATAACGAACTATTAAAAACAACAATACAGAAATAATTGAAAACCTCAGCAAATAATCAAATCGGTAATACAAAGATCCTAATCAAAAAATCTCAAAATAATAACATACGTGATAAGGTTTATCTATTAGGTCTAGGCAATAATGTTGTAAAGAGGTACACTAGAGCTTTTAAGAACATTCATATTTGTTCTACACTAAGCAAATAATTTTTTTCTTTGAAAACTTTTGATGTTAAAGTGTTAATCCGAAACTGTTAAAGTATAAAAAATATGTATCCGATTTCAACTAAAAAGTTATTATTTAAGATAAAAGAACAATGTAAATTATTGAAGAAAATAATATAAAGAAAAGAATGAGTGAAATATTTTGAGATGAAAATGTCATATAACTTAGGACATGAAATCTTCAATGGAATAGACACACTGCCTTACAAATGTGGAATCATGAATAAGAAATAACTATGATTGTATATCAATAAAAAATGCACCATTTCCATTTACCTTTGAGGTTAGGGAAATCCAGAGGGCCTTTTAGCTTTTGAGCACACACACAAACACACATACACACACGTAGAGAAACACACAAACATACATACATACACACCCAAACATACATACACACACACACGTAGAAAAATATATACACGGTACACACACAAGCAGACACTAAGACATACACACACCAACACACACACACACACACACACACAAGCACACACACACAGTTGCAGTGCACGCACTACGTGTACTAAGAGGAGAAAATCATATAGACATTTGCTGTGATTTATATTTATGTAGATTTCATGAATAAAATTTGAATAACTTAATTATATTTATTGCATTAAAATGATAAAATGTGCTCAATAATAATAAATTGAGGATAACAATTCATAAATCGAAAAAAAAAGTTAAAAAAAAGAAAACGTCAGCAAAATAAATCCGAGTCTAGAAAAGATTCAGAAGTCGAAAGAATTGCACAGCATCCAACTAATAAAAGAAATTCATGAATTATTGAAACTAATTTACATTTATTGTCTTTTTTTACACTACATCTTTTTCATAAAGTGTGTGTGTGCGTACGTATGTACTTTTATAATTACGTGTGTGTGTGAAGTGTTAATGAAACTCTTTGTTAACCAAATTTTCTTTAAATATACTACAAAGAAGAAGTTAAATTATAAAGAAACAAAGACAGGTTTAAAAAAATTTGCTATTCAATATTTAAACTTGAATCGAATTACCAAGATAAAATGTTTAATATAATCTTGGATAAGAAGTTAATTTATTATTCAAAAAACAATTACCCACAAAAAGCGCGCCATTATTTACCTTTGTTAATTCGAACACTTTGAATAACTCGAAAATGGTTCCGTGAAATCACTTGAACAAATGTACGAACAAATATTTTGCCGCCATAAATATTTGTAAAAGTTTTAATTCTGAGGAAAGTCGAGTGAAATGAATGACATTAACTTTAATGGCGGCATCCAAGGGGTTAAATAAAGAAATCTCGAGGGAACGAACTCCCTTTTAGAAAAATTGTTTTTATCCCCAAGCCATATAAACGGTTTTTACTCCAAGGAACGACTGAGTTGTTCCATTTCCATTCAGTTCCATTATTAAACAAGCAAAGGTTTTCAATGCATTTGTGCTTTTATTCGATTTCCTTCTTCCAACTTTTGTACACTTGTTGCGCTAATTTTTGGTCGCTTTCTGATGGAAGGCCACACAAAAATATGGTTTGAAGGATTGGTAAAAATGAAACAATGGACTCATTTTTAATTTGTTGCTTAGTATTTAGATTTAAAACTCAATCTAGTTTTAGTTCATTTGTGTAAAAAAAATTAAACAAGTAACCAAATTATATTCAAACTCTTCCAGCAATGAAATTATAACACTAATAAACGAAATACTACATCACGAATAAACAAATTAAAAAATATATGTAATTCTTAGACTAAAACACTGATGATATACATAAATACAAAATAGATAGCACGAATGAAAAAAAAATGGTGTAAGCAAATAAAAAATAAATCACGAATAAACAAAGACGAAATAACAATTTAAAATCTTCAAAGTTTTCTGTTGAATCGACAGGAGAGAATAATTGAACGACGGGTTTAACTCATTAATGAAAATGAATTTTGATAAAAATTAAGATTGACAAAATATATTAAAGAGGCGAAGATTGTGAAATAAATTGATTTGAATATTCCACCGCTGAGGATACACGAATTTCACTTTAACGGTGGCAATAATTATATTTTCTTTACTAGATTATTTCTAATAAAAATGTTCTTTATAATAACATATTTTTTTGTTTTAACTTACTTGTATATTATATAAATGTGTTTTTTAGTTTTGTTTTCATTACCTAGTTCCTAAACTATCAATAAATTAGTTATGTCAACGGCCTTGGTCACGTTGAAACACCGCTTCCCGTATGATCAGCGAAGTTAAGCAACGTTGGGTCTGGTTAGTA
>JARUHE010319054.1:0-11546 GCA_031471125.1 Archaeomysis grebnitzkii | reverse complement strand
TATATCATTATTCTATTACCTTATTCTATTAACGTATTATTCATATTATTAGTTTTTGTATAATATTATTATATTATCTTATTAATTCAATTATTATTATATTAGTTGATTATTGTATTAGCTTATTATTTATATTATTATTCTACTATCTTGTTATTTATATTATTATTCTATTATTTTATTATTTATATCGTTATTCTATTACCTTAATATTTAAATCATTATTCTATTATCTTATTATTTATATTGTTATTCTATTAACGTATTATTTATATTATTAGTTTTTGTATAATATTATTTTATTATCTTATTAATTCAATTATTATTTTATTAGTTGATTATTCTATTAGCTTATTATTTATATTATTATTCTATTATCTTGTTCTTTATATTATTATTCTATTAACGTATTATTTATATTATTGTTTTTTATATAATATTATTCTATTATCTTATTAATTCAATTATTATTATATTAGTTTGATTATTCTGTTAGCTTAATATTTATATTATTATTCTATTATATTGTTATTTTTATTATTATTCTATTATATTGTTATTTATATTATTATTCTATTAACGTATTATTTATATTATTATTTTTTGTATAATATTATTTTTTTGTATAATATTATTCTATTATCTTATTAATTCAATTATTATTATATTAATTTATTATTCTATTAGCTTATTATTTAAATTATTATTCTAATAGCTTATTATTTATATTATTATTAAATTATATTTTTATTTATATTATTATTTTATTATCTTATTGATTATATTATTTTTCTATTAGCTTATTATTTATATTATTATTATATTAAATTTGTATTCATACTATTATTTTATTATCTTATTGATTCTATTATTATTCTATTACCTTATTATTCTATTAGCTCATTATTTATATTATTAAAATATTATCTTATTTCTTGTATTATTATTCTATTAGCTTATTATTTATATTATTATTCCATTAATGCATTGTTTATATTACTATTCTATTAACTTTTCTTTACATTATTATTCTATTATTTTATTAATTTCATTATTATTATTATTATATTAGCTTATTCTTCTATTAGCTCATTATTTTATCATTATTCTAGTATATTTTTATTTATGTTATTATTCTATTATATAATTATTTGCATTATTATTCTATTGGTTGGTTTATTATTTATATTATTATTCTATTAGCTTATTATTATATTATCTTGCTATAATTATCGTTGCTACTTGTTATTCTGTTGTTTTAATGTTATTATTAAAACCCATTGTATTTTTTATCAATAATTGTATTATGTTTTTATTATTATTATTATTAATTATTATTCGGTCTTTCTATTTTTTACCCATTAGTGTGATATTTTTCTTCAACCTTGTTGTTATTATTCATTATCATGTTATTAATTTCAACTTCACTATTATTACTATTATTTATTATTATATTATCTTACTTTGATTTTGTTTACTATGTTGTTGTATTTATTTTAGTACTGTTGTTAACAAAATATTATCATTATTGTTACTATATTATCACGTTTATTATTATTTTAACTATTACTAACATTATTTATTTTTCTAATAAACATAATTAACAAATTTAATTTTTCTGCTCTAATGTAGAAGAGTAATTACTTATTCGAAAAAGTTATTGAGAATAAAATATGTTTTTAAGTGTTGATCAATTTGGAAAGCCGATTTTTATTTTTTAAAAAATGTTTTTTTAATTTTTTTTTGTATTGAAATGTTTTTAGTAGCACTTAACATAATTATTGTAAAACAAGGCAACCAACTTGAAATAAAAATAGTTTTGTTAGACACAAAACATTTGTTCAATGTAGCTTAGTTGTTATGTGTTTTTATTCATCTATTCAATATTTTAACAATAGGTTTTATGTTTAAAAGTTGAGATAAAAATATGTAGACATAACACATAAAAATTGTGCTACGTCATTACATTTGTAAAATTATGTGGAGAAAATAATTCCAAATCAATTTAAAACAACTTTAGGGGCTTTAGATTGATAAGTTTCAGCACAGTTATAATATAATTTAAATACGCTCGTACGTAGTATTACTTTTACATTCAAAATTCCACGGTTGGTATTTAACACAAAATAAATTCAAATATGTACTTGAATAAAAGCAATTCTACGTATGTGTGTGTGTGTGTGTATACATGATAACTCATCCTTCCATACATTATTCCAAAGCCACTTTGCAAAAGCGAAAAAGTCTTACGAAGCATTTCCAAGGCATGAAATATGGCTCCGGTCAGTCCATTCCAGCGGCAGTTTAAGCACTAATCCGATATTGATCAACAGCCGACACGAAGCTTGATGTATTACACGAAGTTCCAACATTTCCTTTAACATTGTAACGCCTGATTAGATTTTGTGCCAAGGTCTTAAATACAACAGAGTTTGCATTGAAAAAAGCCTTATTAAACGTCACTAATTTGGTCCAATAAGCTTTAAAGAGTTAATACTTTATGTAAAAAAAATTAGGCTTAGATGCCGATGCGGCAATTCTAGTTTAATTTAATTGAGTTTTTTAATTTTTGTATTGATGGTGCTTTGAAAGTAATTTTAATGTTGGTTTAACCAAAGCATAAGTTAGAGAAACGTTTTTGAAAATAGTTTTAATGTTGGTTTTACCAAAACAAAAGTTAAAGAAAAAATTTATGTATTTTACTTAGCTGAAAAACAATTTTAATTATTATTGGTTGCCGTCATAGATATTTTTTTCTTTAAAAATTAAAAAAATGAATAATTTTTTTCATATGGGAGTAAAAGCGAGTCTTCTTGTTCTAAAATTACCTGGTACGGAAATTGAAAGAATAAACAAAGAATAAAAAATTAACGTAGTGAAAAATTTTATGGTGAAACATTAGAAGAAATACAGCTTGAACATTTCAAAATTACATTTTTTTAAACTCAAAACCTTCCTGAAGTGTATGTATTCCTATATAATTGATTATAATTATTGAATGTTTTAATTCAAATATAAAAATGAAATTTATGTGATTTGTTTTCTTATGTTATTCAACTTTGGCTAATATAATATGAAATAAAACAAATGTGTTGGGTTTTTTATGTTATTTAGGTTTAACTAATATAATATAAAATAAAATATATGTTTTGCTTCTTCTTATGTTATTCAATTTTGTCTAATGTAATATTTATACCAAAAGTATGTGTTGTTTAACTTTGGCTAACAAAACAGAATAAAATATGTTTGTTGGGTTTTCTTAGTGGTTTTTCCATGGAAAAACTCAAAATGAGAAACATATAGTCAGACGTGACAGAGAAAGGTACTATGTTAAGAAGATATATGGTATCAGATTTTCTAGCTATGGCGAGATCTAAAGTATTTCCAGATGTATGACTATAGATTATAACATAATTGAACAGATTGTATTCATCAATGACGTCGGCGAATTGTCCTGTAATTAAGTCCTTTGGTTTATTAATATGGATGTTGAAATCGCCTAAGTTGATGAATTTTCTTAAAGAGATTGCTATGAAGGAAAGTAAATCAGAGAAATCCATAATAAATTGATTAAATGATGATGGTTGTGGAGGTCTATACATTGTAATTATTAGTAGTTCATTGAAAGGAGTTCATAATATATACATTGAATGTTCAAATGAGTTATATTGAGGAATGTTAGGATCTATAAATTTAATTGAGTTAAATGATTGTTTCGAAATCAATCCAGTACCACCTCCCCTACCCAAAGATCTCACTGTATCTAAGAAGGTAAAGGAATCGGGAGTTGCACTGACTCGAAGTACGTCGTCTGATTGTTTGAGCCAAGTTTCACTGATGATGCACATGTCGCATTTAGATTCAACTATTGTTTGATTGATAAGATCGGTTTTATTTCTTATAGATTGGGCATTGACTCATCCAATTGAGATTGAGGTTTGATTGATTGGTGGATTTAAATTTATACAAATTTTTATTTTTATTAGGTTGTGACTATTAACTCCCACGGAGGGATTAACGGACCTATGATGGTGATTAGTTTTATTTGTAGTAATCACAGTGATAGAAAAATCCCTTACATGAGCTTGAAGCTCTACAAGCTTCGGGACAAAGCACCCCGACAACCCCTCCCCTTGAATTAAAAATATTAGAATTTTTAATTTTATAAAATACTGAGTTGGACAATTTAAAATGATTAAACCTAGACAGATATCGGTCTTTTATAATTTTCAAATTAATGGAACTGTATTGGTACATATTAGTGTCCAATGAAACAGCTTGTTTTATCTAGAATACTAGAATAGCTAAAATACCGAGTTAAAGATATTTTATAACCTTCAAAATAATGGAAATCAGCTTGTTTCTTTCTATAAAACTAGAATATAAAAATACAGAGTTACACAATTTTAAAATGGTTAAAACTAGACTGATAACTAAATTTGGAATTTTTAAAAAGAATGGCGCCTCATTGGTACATATTAATATCCAATGAAAATACTTGTTCTTATCTAAAATTTATAAAAACGGAATTACACAATTTAAACAGAGTACACCATTTAAAAAGGTTAAAACTAGACAAATAATAAAATTGTATTTAATACACACTATACCAATAAAATAAAATAAAAACAAAGATGAACACATTAACAGATAGGCCACGCCCCCATGGCACGTGATAACAACAAACCTACAAGTTATTATTAACAAAACTAGAATTATTAGTAAAATCAAGCTAATAATTCATAATAAAACACACCACCACAAAAACCAAACACTCATAACACATTAGAAAGTAAATAAGCTCCACATATATCACTAAAACACTAACAATCACAATAAAACTAAGCTTGCTGCCTTTACAAGCGCACACGAACTGGCATTCTTAAATTTCCTGATGACTTTCAGTCTTCACAAGTATATTTGCATCAAGGTAGGGTCGTCGTGCAAGAGATTTTAGGTGTCCATTGATAATTTATCTGAAAACACAGGTTTCAATGTAATTTTTTCACATATCTCGTTTTTAGTGTTGGAATTTTCAATTTTGGTTCCTTTTTCGAATTAATAATTAAATAACAAAATCAATTTGTATTTTGTACATTTTAATATTTGCATTTGTGAAGTTTTATTTTAATATTTGCATTTGTGAAGTTTTATTTTAATTTTAATATGTTAATTATTTTATTTTCATTATTACTATTCTCTTTTTGGTTTTATTATTAGTATTGTTACCCTTTTTTAGTATTGTTATTACTATAATTGTGCTTAGCTATATGAATGTTTGATTAAAAAAACATAAATAAGAATAACAATAATAATAATAATTATAGCAATAGTAAATCATAGTTAATAAACATAAAAAAGATACAATATTGTAAGTTTTAGCATAGCACGTCATAGCCGTTGATGTTGTTGATTAATTATGTTATTTAAAGAATACATATAATGTCTAATTAAATTATAAGATGTATAAACTTTCAAACAAAATATTTTCTTCAAGTTAAAGTTTTTATTTTGTGAGGCTTCCCATAAATTGATGGAAAATGTATTTCATAAATAAATTTAATTATAGAAAATTGTTTCAGTAGTAGTACGGCTTGTCCATCTATTTTTTGTTTTTACATCTATTCTTGGTCAGAACATTTTCAGTCTAATCAATTCCCACAAGAAACGAAACGTTAGGAATCTTACTCTAACGTTGAGGTATGGTTGATAGCATTTGAATAAAGTAACACACGCATCACAATAAATGACCGACTTTCTTAATTCTCGAATTGAAGTTTTTTCTGTTATGGTTTAAAAAGCAATGTAAGGTTTGTGGTGTAAAAAATTCCAACGTCAAGTCACAATCGTTAAAACGAAAGCTCGTTCGAAAAGCAACTCGTACCGTACGAGTTATTATTAAATATACTTTGTTGTAGAATTTAAAATAAATTTCACAAATATTGAATCAAGAAACTGGGCTTTTTATAAAAAAAAATATTTTTAATTAAAATCAAAAATATTTCATTAAATTTAAAAAAGAGTCGCGCATATTGTTGATAATATCCATATAAAAAAGTATCATTAAGCAATTTTTATTTTAGAGCTTCATTTAAATTCACAATGAGCCTAATTAAAAACTTTAACAAAAAAAACTTGGCTATGTTAATACAAAAATTGTTTTCATTGTTATCAAAAACGCTCCATTAAATTTAAAAAGGAGTAGTACAGATAGCTCAGAACACCCATACAAACACTTATCATTGTTGAAAATATTTTTTTAAGACTTTCAATAGATTCACAATGAGTTTGATCATAAACATTACCCAACAATAATAACAAAAACTGTATTTTCGTTAAAATGAAAAGTGGTCCATTAAACTTGAAAAAAGTAGTGCATATTGTTGAGAATATCCATACAAGCAGTTATTATTTATCAGTGTTTTTTTGTAAAACTAAAAACCAACTTACAATGAGCTTAATCAACAACTTCAAACACTAAATTTAGTTGTATTCATAAAAACTCTTTTTTAATTAAAATCAAAAATATTTGATTAAATTAAAAAAATAAGTAGTGCATATTGTCGCTGCGGTAGCATTCCTCGCGATGGCATATTTAAAAATACATTTTTTTAGTATTTTACATTTCCTATTTAGGAGAAAGTTTTATGAGAGAAAAATGACTAAGTTTAAGTAAAAGAGAAATATTTTGGATTAAGGGAAAAATGAGAAAGTGAAAGGTAGTATCGCGAGATGGCGCTGTAGGTCAGCATTGGTAGAATAAATATTGGTGGGAGATATTCAAGCCTGAAGAAAAGTCATTTTATTTTATTAGAGTTAATTGGTAAGAATATTATTTATTTTTCATTAAATTTAATTTATAAATATGTGCCTTCATCAGAAAACAGACTTGCCAAGTAAATGGAAACATTTAGTTGAAATTATTTGTTGTCAGTTGTGACGTGACAACCAAACCTAACCTAACCTAACCTATCTCCGCATTGATATAATATTGATCTGTTGTTTAAGTCTAGATTTTCCGCATCATTAATTTCAATATTGTTTTAGGAGGCAGCTTGAATAAATATTTAGAGGATTCTCATTTAGGTGCAGTGCAACTGAAGGGGGCAAACATTCCGGGTGGTTTAATTGGGGTTTATTCATTGTGCCATTCTATATTAAGACTCCGTATTTTATTCGGATTTAGTTTTTTTGTTTTTCACAAATTGGAATTAAAATCCAAGTGTACATCGAAGAGGATTTTGATTAATTGAAGGTAAATTATAGAATTATATATGAACTTTTAATGAAATTAATTTATTAATGTTTTTAAGTTAATATTTATTTTTGAACTATTTTGTTATTTGAAATGTTGTGATTTTTTTTTATTATTTTCTGTTTACAGAAACCATTTCGTGAGAATAAAATTTTGAGTCCAATGAGTCTTCTTTTTAAACCTCCCACAAAACCAAAAGTTGCGCTGACACAATAATAATAATAATAATAATGAAGATGGTAATAATAAAAATAATAAAAATAATAATAATAGTAATAGTTGTAATAATAATAATAATAATAATAATAATAATAATAATAATAATAATAATAATAATAATAATAATAATAATAATAATAATTATGATAATAATAATAATAATAATTATGACAATAATAATAATAATAATAATAATAATTTTGATAATAATAATAATAATAATTATGATAACAATAATAATCATTTAGACAACAGTATTATGATAATAAAAATAATAATGAAAATAACAGTTATAATAATAACACTACTACTACTACTACTAATAACAATAATAACCGTAATAATAACAATAACAATACTACTACTACTAATAATAATAATAAGAACATCAATAATAATAATATCAAAAAAATGTAGACGTAATAATCTGAAACAGAATAAAAATAAATCTACGTAGAATCAAATCCTAATTTCAAATAATCAAATTAAAACGTTAATGTTATATTCTAATTTGCGGGCATAAACGTGAATAAGATTTCAAACTACTGCCATCTGTTACATATAATTATAGATAACCCAATGATAAATAATAACTGGGTGTGCCCGTAAAAACCTAAAAGATAACTATAAAAACTAATAAAATATAAAAAATAAATAAAATCTATAAAAATAAAAAATAAATAAAATCTATAAAAATAAAAAATAAATAAAATCTATAAAAATAAAAAATAAATATATATTTTTTCAAACTCCGCAAAATAATCACCATGTTTTTTTTCAGAAAAAAACAAAATTAATTATTTGAAAAGATATTTGGTCATTAATTGGGTATTAATTGGGTGGGTATTAATTGGTCATTAATTGGGTATTAATTGGGCGGGTATTAATGTGATTGAATTGGATAAATCGGAGATGTAAATCGTTAGAAGAGATCATCCCATAAAAGGATGAACCATTTAAACACAATAAATAATTCAACCCATTAACGTCATGTGATGGCATATGAGATCTAACCCTTTAACGCCTGTAGGGACAAATTATAATGAAAAATGTAGGGGTCTTTAACGCCTGTAGGGACAAAATAGTGACGAATTTAGGGTTCTTTAACGTCTATAGGGACAAAATAGTGACGAATGTAGGGTTCTTTAACGTCTGTAGGGACAAAATAGTGGCGATTGTCGGGTTATTTTCAATGCAAAGTTTATTGTTTGTGGACCATAGGGTAATTATAGTTCAGGCGTTAAAGGGTTAACCCCATAAAATCTGAATAATATAGCCATACGAATTATAATACATTAAGGTAATAATTGAAAACATGTAGATTAACCCTTTAACGCCTTAATTATTCTTATTACCCTAAGGTCTACAATACAAAAAACTTTGCATTGAAAATAACCCTACATTCGTCACTATTTTGTCCCTACAGGCGTTAAAGGGTTAGGTAATATGGCGTTAATGGGTTAAAAAACAATAGAAGATTATTTTCAATGTTAATTCAATTGTATGTTGGATTAAATAGCAAAACGTTCGTATGTTAAGGGGTTAATCTACATATAACTAAGGGGAAATATTCGTATGTTAAGGGGTTAATCTACATATAACTAAGGGGAAATTAAGAGAAATTGATTCGGTTTGGCAATAATTGGATTTTGTTAAGGGGATTAGAGGACAAAGTTTGTTTTGTCTTTTTGTAAAATTACTCACAAATTGTCAGAGTTTTTTCATAGAACCAAGGATAGGATTTGGTATCATACCTTATTTTGTTTAACGTAAGTATCGGAACGATACCAGTAAATTACTATGGACCGTTTCCATGTTTTTTATAGTTTAATATCTGTGCTATGATACCAAAACTCAATCTTGCCTGAGATGTATCTATACTACTAACCTAACTACAACAACTACATCATCTCGTTCATAATATCAACAACAATTTGCAACTTTATAAAGTGATTATCGCTTCACATTAAGCCGTATCAAAAACTACCCATAAACCATGATACGGTATATACGGTCAAACAAATAAGGTATGATACCATAAATATGCAATCAAGCCAAGCGTATATTCAATGTGAAGGTAGAATAAATCGGACTGCCAGACTCATGATGACTTAATTGATATTCAAAGATTACTGACTTCGCAATAAATATGTTAACTACCAAGGTTTTAGTCGTGGATGCCCTCCCAGAAAAAATACGTTGTACGTACGTACGCCTACCAAACGTACGTTGTAAAAAAGCGAACTTTCGGTGCATTTTCTTACAAAATATGTCCTGGTTTGGTATTTTTGTATCCACAAAATACGTACGTAAGTGTTTTTGTAGATACAACGTGCCACGTACGTGTTTATTTAGTTCTGGTACATTTGGTACATTAAGGTACGTCTAGTACGCGTACGTACCTTTCTTCGGGATGAGGTGAAAATAGCTTTTGTACGTTTTATGTTGTAACCAAGACTGACATATCGTAGGGTGGTTACCATACATATGGTATTGTTACCATAAGTATGATATTAATACCATACTTATGGTATTGACAATATAAGTATCGTATTAATACCTTAAGTATGGTATTTCTGCCATAACCGTAAGCAAAATAAAGTGACAATACCATACACACAGTAAGTACAATAAAGTAATGATACCATAAATACGGTAAAACCAATAAGGTATACCATAAATACGGTATATATAATAAGGTAATGCTATCATAAATACGGTATATAAAATAAGGTAATGATACCATACATATAATATATACAATAAACAATGATACAAAAAATACGGTAAGGCCAATAAGGTATACCATGCATATGGTATATAGAATAAGGTGATGATACCATAAGTACGGTATATAGAATAAGGTAATGATACCATAAATAGGTTAAAAAATAAGTTAAAAATAACATAAATACGGTAAAAACAATAAATTAACGATACTATAAATACGGTATATACAATAAATAATAATACCATAAATACGGTAAGACCAGTAAGGTAATGATAACATACATACAGTATACAAAATAAGGTAATGATACCATAAATATGGTATATACAATAAGGTATGATACCACATACCAAATTATGTCATGTTTGACTAATACCAATATACATTTCACCACAAACAACCATGCCAATCAATATTAAAAAAAACGTTTTGCTAAAATTTAAAAAAATTATTTGTATAATTATTAAACAATAAAAATTGTAATTATGGAACGCTTAAAAATATCTTTTTAACTATTATATTTCCCTTAATGACTTGTTTACTCTCATTAAAATCCCTTTTTTAACCTTTTCTTTATCTTTTTAGGGATTTTTCCTTTTGTTTTTCCTTTTTAAGGGATTTTTTCTTTTGTTTTCACTTTCACTCGTTTTTAAAATATTAATATTACTTTTTCTGACATTTCGCAGCTTAATTGGGTGATGATAGTGTCGTTATTTTAATACAATGATCACATGTATAGTAATACTGTTTTCTCAACACTATACTACTGGTACGTACGTATGCACCCACACACACACACACACACCTTTTTACACACATACATACACATGCACACACATACACACACACGCGCGTGCACGTACACAGACGTTAACAAGCACACATACACAGCACACATACACACGCACACACCCACGTACACGCACACGTACACACACACACACACACACACTACTTAAAACCTATCCACACTCACGTGGGTTCAGCGGGAACTTGTTCGTGTTGAGACAAAGCTTTCGGATGTGGAAACAAAGGTGTCACGTTGTTCGAATCCTCGCTCTGGCCACGGCTTAGCCACTCGACTGGAAGGAATAATAATTATTATTATTATTTAAATAATTATCATTATAATTGAAAGAATTATTATTATAATGTTTATAATTATTACTATAGTTTAAATTGTTATTATTATTATTTAAATGATTATTATTATAATTTAAATTATTATTATTATAATGTTTATAATTATTATTATAATTTAAATAATTATTATTATAATTTAAATAATTATTATTATAATTTGAATAATTATTATTGTTGTTTAAATAATTGTTATTATAA
>JARUHE010319043.1:0-11547 GCA_031471125.1 Archaeomysis grebnitzkii | reverse complement strand
AGTCTTTTAAATGGTTAGTAGCCACCAATATTATAACCTTTTTGCCAGTTCGCATTTTTCTGACTAGTACATATATTTATGTTTATACTTGTATACTCTTATATAAATGTATATATATTGTACATAAATATATCTCAATAGTTGCTGTTGACGGAATGCTTATTTTAAACATTTAATAACTATAAGTTGCGGGTTTAATCTTCCCTGGTTGGTATATAAGTTTTGAAATATCTTTATAATTTAGTGATTTGTTTGAAAATTCAATCACCCGGATACACTGATTATGAAATCAAACCTTCCAAAAGTTCTGGAAACAATTTTAAAAATAGAATTATTGTTGTTTTTATTGTTATTATTATTACCATTACTGACTTTATTAATTACGTAAATAGAAATTATTTTTGTTTATTTTAATAAACAAAACAAAAAATGTTTTCAAGATGCCGTAAACCTGGAGTTTCTGCAACAGTTGCCAGACGCCTCCAGATTCTTATCTAAAAGGAATAGGACTTAAATCTTGTAAACGCTTCGATCCTTTTATCAAAGGACTTTTCCGGGATTTAAGGGATTAATGTCATTACAATGGGATTTGATCTCCTTCTTGGGCTACTGATACGTCAGGTTTGTTTTAAGACTGTTGTTTCTCACATTTTTTGTGTTATTTTTTGTCTAGTAGCTGAAAGTATTTAGCCAGATTTATGCAAAAGTTTTTAGATTTCGGAATTTTAATTTACAAACTTGTTTTTAATCTTAATTCATAGTATTCGTTTCACTTGTTTGAAGTGTAATTATTTTAATTAACTGAAAATGTGGAAGATTTGTTGGAGAATAAATTCAAATGTTTTTTTAAACAGTCTTGTAAATAAATTATAAAAGCTCATTACTATTAGTTGTTGAGTGTGGTCAGTATATCGAAATTGCATGTATTAAATTGTCTATAGAGATATTAAAATTAGCTATGGTGAAAAAAGGCAGACCTAAGAAAGAATGGAACAATTGATACCGTATGAAGAGAATTGGCGTGATAGCAAAGTACGAAAATCGGTGCTGAAGACTATAAATATTCTTTAAAATAAGCATTTTTAAGAAGTTATAGCATTTAAATGACCAAGTGAAGACAAAGTAGTATAAGATTCAAACTAATATTTAATTCTTAAACTATTTTCTTTTGTTACATATTTCTTTAAAAAGTAGATTGTATATAGTGATTATACGACATAAAGTCACTTTGCGCCACTTTAAATTATATCTTATTAATTACTAATCACATATAAGTGTTTAACCATAAAGTCATACTCCCTTCCTGCCATGATTAAGCCGACTCCATGTTAATCAAGAGATAATCAAGATAATCAAGTTAATCAAGAGATAATCAGGTCAATAAGCTCATGGAAACTTTTGGTTTGGTTAGAAACTCATTCTACGTGGCTGCCCGAATGCACTACGTAGACATAAGCATTAAGCACCCCTATTACCATCACCACCACAACCACAAACACCAATACCAGCTCTTGACCAATGACAATGATACAGAATTGATTCCCTAAGTAAGAGAGAACCGTTGTTATAAAGTAAGACAATTGTCATCAATCTCTAACGGTTAGAGTCTAACCGGATAGTTTGTGGAGTTTATATTGTATCTTAAGTATCATATTGAACGGCCAGAACCCAAAGAGCCAACTACAGCTCCCTTCAATATAACTATACCAAACCATCCATAGTTTTTGGTCAAAATTCAAATACTTATTCAAAAGAATACTTTTCCATTAAATGTAAACAAAAATTAAAAATTTGTTATTAAGATTTTTTAAATAGAAGTGTATATGATTTCAACCATTTATACATAGCTGCATAAGGAGACACTATATTTAAGATGACCGAGGCCTGGTACCAACAAAAAGAGGTTAATCCGCCCCACTAGTTTAGAACATTAAAATTCCTCGCAGTATTCTCTCCTTCTCCGGATGTGCCAATATTGTAGTTACTAGTCCCAGGTATGGATCACTAGTCGTAGTCATCCGCTGCACCGTGACAAGACTATCCAAAGTGGTAAATAATTGCCCTCGGGCCATCACAGGAGTGTCTGAATTTACTGGAATGTTTACTATTAAGTAACAAGACGGTTTACTCCAACCAACCAAAGTTTTAGGTTACTCAATTTGTATAATTCAGTTTTTCAAACGGTTATCATTTATGTGAAGGTATGCAGAGTACACAACATATTGATTTTTGCTTTAAATTCGAAATTATTATACATAAAAAGGTTATATAGGCAAATCATATTGCTCTTTGTTATAAAAAGTTTAGATCTAAGCTAGCACGGCAACAAATGGTTGTTCACTATAAAGTATTTTTTTGTCTCACGTGAAAAGCTACAAAAAAAACATTTACTAACCATGGCGTTGGTGTGTGATATTGCCACAGAACAACTATGAAACGCCTATCAATGCTAATTAAGATAAATTTCTTCAGCGAATCACAACGTGATTCCATCGAATATGTTGGTTGGTTTGTTTAAAACAAATAATCAACAAAGCAGTCACGGGACCGGACTGTCAGTTCATTGTAGATTGGCTGAATAATTAGATTATATCTTAAGTTTTAAATTATTTATACTAATACTTTGTTTACTTAGGGTCAAGTATTTTACAATAAATCTCAAAATAATTGAAACTGTAATTACAGAATTAATAATATATGGAAGCAATTTGTTTATCTTAACATGGGCGAGTAGTAACGTCACAATATTATTAAGCGACTTAGTTGCACGGTGGTAAAACTGTCTTTTCGTCTGCAACTATTAGCAAAACCAGATTAAAATACAACAAATTATTCAAGAGAATATTTTACTACATTTACTAAAGTAGGTTTAGTTTTGTTCTTCTTTGTAGCAAAACATGAAAAAACAAAGAATTTTTTTCAAATGAAATACGTGAAATTTTTATTCAAGAGAACATTCTACTACATTTACTAAAGTATGTTTATTTTGGTTCTTATTTGTAGATAAACATGAAAACACTATTACAGTTTTTTCAGATAAATTAGGTGAAATTTTGCAGCAGATCTTCCAATCAAAAAATCTCGATTCAGAAACATTTTTCAACACATTAAGGTCCGAAATTTTCATGGGATTTTAATGGACTGTTAACCGTCTATAATATTATGAATTAAAGTGGTTACTTTTTCTAGTTTTAATGTTAGATTAGTCTGCATTACAATTAGTATTGATAGGACGTTAGTATTTTAAACAAAAAAGTATAGGTTGCTTTCAAATGTGTCATCGTTTCAGTGACGGTATAATATAATAAATTTGAAAATTAAGAATCCATTAATTCTTTCAGCATGATTGTTCTTCTTTCAAAATCACAAAAATATGATTTTCTCTTTGTAATTTGTTTTTTGCCCAAAATCCTTCAGTCCTTATATATTTGTTTCTTTCAGCCATGATCATTATCTCTCAGAAAAAATTCATTTAAATAGGTATAATAAAATTAATAAAATTATTGATTAATTTATTTACAAGTTCTTTACAATATTTACATTTATATTATTACTAAACACTATTTTTAACATTAGCACATTTAAACAAATTCTACTTCACAATGTGCATCTTTATACAGTTAATTCGTATACCAAGTACCTTTTATAATAAAACAATTTAGAGCTACACTGGGTGCATACAAACATACATATGTACACATTAATGGATGTATGCAGTTGTACTCTTTTATATACAAATACGCATTTTACATACTAAATTGTACAAACAGATAGAATGTACATTTTAATGTATATATGAATGCAAATGAAAATTATATCTTATGATAAAATAATTAAATGTTTATTTGGCAGATCTAAAATCATTTTGATTATTTCTTATAACAAAGGTTTTTAAAAATGTATGCACACATAAAATAAAAATCAACAGTGCAAGACAACTGTTTCAAAATAAAAACAATCATGTTGTATAAATTAAAAGTATAGGATTTTGATATTAACCCATTAGTGCCAGAATTGATTTATTTTTTTTATTAAAATTAATGTTGAACAAACTATAAAGAACATTCATAAGTTTTAGTTTCATTTAAAAGATATTGACAATGACAAACAGAAAAAAAACATTTGTTGCATATATGCAACACTAGGGGCTAGGGGGATATTTTTTGTAGTTTAAAAAGGAATAAGTATTGCATTGCATATATGCAATGTTAGGCTATAATGGGTTAATAAATTTAACATCTATTCCTCAAGGTTAAAATAAGATTTTTTGGAGTTTTACCAACAATTTTTTATTAAAATTTAATTTTGTTAATACATCAAAATATTTATAGAAATAATTGTTTAAAAATAAAGTAGTCCTCGTGAAACTGTGTTTAATATAAACCTTATACTTTGACCTTATTCTGAACATATTGTTGGACACTATATTTATATACAAATATTTTACATGATTGTTTTAAATCAAAACCTACAAAAGGTTCAAAATACATGTCATAAAATAAGAATAAGCATTGCTACTTATATAACAGCTTAAAAAAATAAAATTAGTTTGAATACAAAAAATTAAACAAAGAAATGTTCAGTTTGCAAACATAAATATAACATTTGAATACAATTAGGTTTGTACAATGAATAAAATCAATTCAATTTTCAAAACAATTTAAAACTATAAAATAAAAATAATTGGAGAGATTCACATTATTTTTAATCATGAGGGGGTCTCAAAAGTTATGGAAAATGTGTGCTTTGCTTATAACCGAATTATTCTATGGTCTGAAATTTATCATCTTCGGAAAGAACAAATGTATTAGACAGACCAATGCCCAAAATTTCACCCCAGTAGTATCCAACATATTGAAGGTTGGTTGGTTGGTTGGTTGGCATCGCGTGGTTATACTATTAGTGTATCCCATGGGTAAATCTTCTCAAAGGCTTACAGGATTGTGTGATGCACATGAATGAATGAAGGGACCTATGTCCGGGATGCATACTGTGGTATGCAGGTGATGCACAGGAGAAGTGATGATGCATCTATTTCTATCAATCTTTGAAGTTATGATTTTGACAAAATGGTTTTATTTTAAAGAGAAAATCATTTTTTGAAAACTCGTTTCTAAATTTTCAACTTTGGTGTAGCTAAGCCTAGCTTTTTCTTTTAGTTTGAAACATTTTTGTACTTTATACAGCTATAGAAGTTAGTTTTTAACAAAGTGGAAGAAATCTTCAAAATATTGTTTGGTTAACAAACAAGTTGAAAATGTTCTTAGTTAAGTGAATGTTTTTTTTTGTTGGAAGAAGGATTAGCTATGAAATATGTTTTATGGTTTTAAATAATTTAAATCCTTAAATTATTAAAAATTATAAAAAAATTTAAAAATATTTAATCAGATTTTTTCAAACAAGCTTACAAATGGAAATGTTATTTTTAAATATTAATATTTCTAACACAAATCCCAACTACAGTTATATAATAATAACAAAATATTATTATAATTATCTCACATTATATAATAAGACTATTTTTAGATTTAGACTGATATTCATATTTACAATCAGCTGATTTTTTCAAGCTTACAAATACATTCATATACAATTTATTAATACAGCAATACATTTCTAGAAATACATCGTCAATAATAATTTTATCAAGAAATTTATCTATAAATAACCCGATGAATTTATTATCTAACCCTTTAGCTCCTGAGCAAATAAATTAGTCCCATAAATAAGGATTAATTCAAACATTAATTATAATGTATCTTAAACCTCATGGCAACACAATTACTCTGAAGCCAAAGGGTTAAACTTAAAATTATTTAATAAGAAAACGTTTTATCATAACAGATTTTTTTTACAAAATTCACATAAACAAAAAAGTAAAGTTTATAATTTTTTTATATTTTACTTTCAAAAAATATTTTAACCCGTATTCATTATGTTTAAAAACTTTTAAATTTAAAGTTCATGCTAAAAATAGACTAACTTCTCATTTTCATTATTTTTTCTATTCAGTTTTTATAATGGTGTGTTGTTGTCGACCACACTCCATCCTCGACACTGAGGATGGATCCCTCACGTCGGAGGATCCAGTCTCCACCCCAGCATGTTTAACTATCGGGTCCGACGCTACCACCGGGTCTGTCCAAAGGGCCTCCGGGGCCACACGAGCGGGCATGCGAACAGGTGGGCGGTGTTATGCGTGTGGCGTTGGCACAGCAGGCAGTTAAGTGTTGGGTGTGTCGGGAGCTATCTTGTGTAAGTATTCTTTTAGGTGTTGGGATTTATTTGTTCAGAGTTGTGCCAGTTTTTTTTATAATTCTCAAGTTCATCATTTGATTTAAAAAATTATCAATTAAATTTTATTTTTAGACAGTTTATCAGCAAAAAAGTTTTTTCATATTTATGCCCGCAAAATTCTATTTTTTTTTATTGGCAAGTTTTTCTACATTTTTCTAACTTTTTTATTGGCTAGTGATATAATAGTCTGCAGTACTACAGAATATTAAAAACATTTTATTTTTTAAATAAAAATTTAAAAATTAGTTTAAATTTAATTATGTCAAAATAATTTAAAACAGTTTCACAGGTAAACTTAATATTTTTTAGTTATAATTATTTACATTAGATAAAAATATAGTTTAAATATTTAAATAAATTTTTAATTATTAATAATTGTCAACAAAAAAGTTTTTCGTATTAATAAATTACTAATTAAAATTTATCATTAGCTGTTGGATTTTAAATTGTTTCGCATTTGTTAAATATTTTTAAGTTTTTTTAAAAAAAATAATCATTAAATAAATTTTATAAATCAAAAATAATTCAAGTTCTCAAAAAGAACAAAATCAAGATTTTACATTAAAAAGTTTAATAAAAAATTGGCATTTCTTGTAGATTTTTCAACCAATTAGGAGCGTTTAAGCAACACTTAGTTAAGTCATGATTTGCTGACTCATTTGTTGACTAACCTCTCCATAGTGGTTCCAGTAGGACGCATAATGTCCTGTAGGATCCCACTGGGAGTGCAAAGGATGTCCCATAGACCCGTCATGGGGAATCCTCCGCTGGTCCATGCCGACCCCATTGGGAATCATGTCCTTGGGAGAATGCATAGGCGAACCGGACATCATGTCTCTGGGAGAGCTCATCATTTCCCTATTAATCATCATGTTCCTGGGCGAGTTCATCATCTCTCTCTGCGCCTGCATCATGCTGTGGGCCAATTCCTGGTGGTTGCCCACCATGTTGGGGTGTGATCGTGGCCGGTCCTGCCCAGACTGTCCCATGTGGCCGTTACTGAGGGGGTGGCCGTTACCAATGGAATTTTCCGGCGACATCGGGCCGGGAGTTTCGGGGGCGTTTGGAGGCTGTTGGAGGTCGGAATGCGGAGAGGCCGGAGATTCAGGACCGATGGCCATGTTGGCCATGCTGTTGCAGGGCTCTCCCATATCCTGGCCTTCCATGGAGGAGATTGGGGCGTTCGGATTTGTCGCCTTGTACATCTTTTTGTACTTCGACCTCCGATTCTGGAACCAGATCTTCACCTGCAAGAAGAAAGACGGTTAAGTATATTTTGGTTGGAAATGTTTTATTGGTATTGTATTTATTATAAAGAGAGTTTATTTTTGATTCGTAATTTGTATTATTTTATTTCAATACCAAATAATTTGGTTGGAAATGTTTTATTGGTATTTTATTTGGTATAAAAAGTATATGTTTGATTCGTAAATTGCATTATTTTATTTTAATACCAAATATTTTGGTTAGAAAGGTTTAATTGGTATTTTATTTATTATAAAAAGAATATATTTTTTATTCGTCAATTGTATTATTTTATTTCTATACCAAATATTTTGGTTTTACATAGTTGAAACAAAACAATCTGGCCATATACATATATATTAAGGTGTAAACAATTCCTTTTTGTTCCTTATCAAAAATTATTTATCTCAATTAAATAAAAGTGTTACCTTGCTCTATTTTAAACCCAATTAGGTTATGGTTAGAATAAAATGGTATACTTCATAGAAAACTAAAACTTAAAAATAAAACTTTGAATTTTTATTGAAGATGCACATAAATATAACGAAACTAAAACTCTTTCAAAAACCATATGGAAGCTTCAACAAAAGCCAGTACAGTTGCTCAAGCGAAAAATTAATGTATAGAACCAGAAGACAAGGGAAAGGGACAGTAAAGCGTATTTAAACATGTCTGTATGACAAGATATAATGATGGGCATAGGGTATAATGCGCATTACACAGCGTAATGATACACTTCATTGTACTGGTGGGGGCTTACAGTCATTGTATCCTTATGGCAAAATGATGAGTTCAGAGTTCTAATACCTTTATTCACAGATTATATGTGTGTGGATAAATAAAACTTTTGTTTGGTGAATTTTTCAGAGAGTCAAAAATGCAGAAAATATTGGAATATTACATCTTATTGAATTTACTCGCTTTGGTTACACGATTATTTAAATAATAACTTTTCATAACTTAAAATTTATTTATTTCAAGTAATAGTTTACTTTTTGGTTTGTTTTAGAAAAAAAAAACTTCCATAATTATTAATACGTCAAATAAAACAGACCTTAAATATACAGTAAAATAAAGTATATTAGTTTTTTAGTTTGAAAACCTATTTTTTCAACTTGATTTACAATAAATCCAATTAAATATTAAATATTTAGTTTAATTATCCTATGTTTAACAAATTCGAATTTAAAAACAATGGTAATTACAGTAATAGAAAATGTGCTTATAACTTAGTTACAAGAACGTGTTTGTTATTCATTCTACAATAAATACGATAACGAACAAACCTCCGCAGGTGTGTCAAACATTACAAACTATAATGAAAAATGTTTTAGTTGATTAATAAATGAATTTATAAAACAGGTAGACAAGTAAAGAAATATTTAAAATAGATTAAGTTTGGTACATCTGTAACACATTTGATAGATCGAAGTAATACATTTTGTATCAATGTTTTCAACACATCAAAATAAAGGGGCTGAACAAGGGGCGGACCCAATATTTGTTTACCTTTAATGGACCACGCCCCTTTTTTAATCTAACATTAACTTAATGGGAAACTAAACAAGTTTGTTAACATGTTTATGTTCACATTTATAAACTAGATTTTCTTGATATTTATTTATTTATTTATTCCAGTGAATTATTTGTAATGTTTATAATAAAAAATTGTTCATTGGTCGAGGGGGATGCGCAGAAATATTTGCAAACGCTTTACTTATTCATGTGAAACTACGAAGCTTAAATACCATTTTGTATGCGTATTCTATGTCTATGTATACACTTATCCACATAAACATTATATATTTACATACAGTATATATACATACATATAAATATACATTTACACACACACACATCCATCCATCCATACATATACATATACATACACATACACACAAAGAGACGTGCATACATATCCTGTATGCAAAACTGCACCTAACATTAATTGGTATTTTTTAAAGGAAAAAAAGGTACATCACAATAAATTTTAGCAACAGAAACATGATAATAAGCCTCAAACACTTCATAAAAAAGACTTTAAATAAAATAAAGGACAATTAATGGTTGCGTTTGCTGTACAATCTGGATCAATCTGGATATATCTGGATTGATCTATATCAATCCAGTTTTTACAGCAAACGCAACCAATGTCTTCGTAGTTCAACTAATTATGCCTTATATTCCTGTGGAATTGATAAATTCCTTCAACCATAAAATAAAGTTTGGAAAACCAGAAAACATAATCAAAACAACGTCTTTAATTGAAATGTTGGAAACATTGTTAATTTATTCAAATTAACGCTGTCTTAATTGGATCACATTAAACAGATTGTTGAAAGTGCCGAATTAAAATTAAATTTAAATAATGAATACTTATACAATTAATTAAAATTATTTTAAACCACATTTTTAATATGAATAAATTTGTTTTTGTATAAGATTCAACATTTACATGGAGTGTAGATGTCCATGAATATTCATAAGGTCAAAAACTTTCCTTAAATATATCTTTACATTATTTTAACGTGTTTGCATAACTACAAAATTATCTATGTGGCATACATAAGAAGGCAAACAATTATATGAACTATCTATCTATGTATATATGTATATATCTACATATCTAGTATATGTATCTATATATTATATATATTAGATATCTATATATATATATATCAACATTTCGGCCTTCATGTGCACCTGCCCTTCATGTGTTCATTATATAAGACACTTGACGAACATATATATCTACTTCTTACTAGATATTGTACATATGTGTACGAAAAATGACTTCACCTGTCCTAAGAAGAAAAGTATATAATTAAGTAACAAAAGATAGATTAATTAAATATAGGTTATATTCGAGTAGTCAATGGGCTTATGTACCATATACAATTATCTTTAGTTGAATTTGTAAGCTAACT
The DNA here is from genome assembly GCA_031471125.1 of Archaeomysis grebnitzkii. Lineage (NCBI taxonomy): Eukaryota > Metazoa > Arthropoda > Malacostraca > Mysida > Mysidae > Archaeomysis > Archaeomysis grebnitzkii. The sequence continues at coordinate 1,078 of JARUHE010319043.1, read as the reverse complement.
TAGCAGAAAAACAGCTATGTATTCATGCACACTCTTGGTTTACACCATAGTACAGTGGAATGCTCACGTAGGCCACTTTTTCACCATGGAGTAACACAAGAAGGCCGAAATGTTGGTATATATATATATATAAAGCAAAATGTAATCTCTCGAAACCAGTAACAAAAGCTATTAGACCCAAGATAGATGAAGTGAAATTATGAACAACGGAGCAATTTATTATAGACATTCATTGAATTGATCTCAATTCGTACATTTGCATAATCTATCTTTGTGTTTAATTATAGTTCCAGAATTCACCACTTCATTACAGCGCCAATTTACACATATAGTTGCTAAAATCTAGAAAAATATAGGTATAAAAATGTAAAAGGACATGTTTCAGTGTTTTTAAATGAAAGTTATTGTTGTCCATAAACATATTGAAAATAGTTCCAATTGTGTTTGCTTGTAGCTCGAATTGTAATTATAGATTTGCTCGTATCTGCACTGATGCAAATATCTTCTTTGACGACAGGCACAAAAGCAGAATATTACTTCGCAGATTAATCTTGATTGGAAGTAATTATGCAGATGAATGATATGTTGATATAATCAATGTAATCGTGAATATCATTAAGTCTTGCATCGGCAACAACAAACAATCGAAGGCTTCCCTTGTTTTTTCTGGCAACGTATTCGCGTTCACAAACATTTAATCTTGGCGGTATTTTTCCTTTACGAAAAGTTAGTGTTTAATTTCTTGATATTGATTAAAATAAAATAATACATTTTATATTTTTAGCACAATTCAATGTCATATACAGCACACTAGGAAATATGATCACTCCGTATTTCTTACTCCAAAACTAGACACAATCACACACGAACAAATACGTACAATACATGTATAGAGTATATATATGTATAAAAATATGTATAATAATCTTCATTTTGCAACATTAATGACTGCATAAAGTATTATTTACATTTTTTAAAAGTGACCTAACTTATACCATATATTCTAAAGTTGAATAAATGTTACAACTATGAACAAAATATTCTACTGTAGAATGTATTTATGTATGTATAATTAATA
>JARUHE010319042.1:0-19949 GCA_031471125.1 Archaeomysis grebnitzkii | reverse complement strand
TTGGAGAATTTTTTTTTAAAGTTACTGAATGAATCATAGCGAGACATTGGAACCGTCCGGTTCGTGGATTACTAGTTCTTGTTTATTTATTTACCCATTCTACAGATGCCAAAGCTAGGTTAGGTTAGGCAGGGCATGACTTCAGGTGCCATTATGGCACTTTCCAATGGTAATTCTAATGTAAAAACACTATTACGGCAGCTGAAGTCATACCCTGAAGTTAGGTTGTTTGATTTTTTTAGTGCTTAATATTTCTTAAAAACTCAGATTTTCATATTATAAAAATCTGAGCAATCCCATTCATATTTTTAACAAATTACTTTTTTGGTATATTTTTTATCTTCGGATTTTAGCAACTTCTGTTCTGTTCAGTCATTCAGTGTCTTACCATCTTTGGTTGAATGAACATGGAGTATTTTTATTGTAAATAAATGATTTGTAAACCATTTTTTTTGTAGAAACTGTATTTATAAAATAGCTGTATAAGCAAATTTAAGAAATACGAGGGATATAAGGTGCTTAAATTGCGGTAAATACCTTATTTCCCTTGTGTTTCATGTTTATATATCTATTTCATTAATGGTTTCCACAAAAAAATGATCGTTTACTGTTCATGCACTCTGCTGAAAAATTCGGCCAAATGAAACTGAAAATTTACCCTAGATTTGATTAAAGGATCTAAAGTAAAAGTTAGCCAATATTTTTCCATTTGGACAATGTTTACAAAGAACGACATCACTGGAGTTTCAATCAATTTTTACAATTGACAAGTGTACCAGCTATACTGGTTTTAAGCCACTGAAAACCATTTGAGGAGCAAAGTCAGGTTAGGTTTTGTTTGGTGAGTCATGATAATGCTAAACATTCCTTAAATACTTCTTGTAAATTTTCACCTATTTTAAAGAGGATGTTCGTTTTTTAAGTTTTTGGTAATCTTTCCGAGGTGCACACAATGTTTGCCTTTTTTCAATAGTTTTCGTTTTGGTAAAAATAAGGCACAACAGAAAATGCACCTAGAGAAATACTTTTTTTTTACCAAATGTTCATTTTTTTATTCTTAACAAAAAATTTTAAATACACTTGTGGCAGAAATCTATGTTTCACTTGTAATAATAGAAAATATAAATGCCTTTTTCAGATGTCGTAAACCACATTTGAAATTTATCGCTAACTCTTGTAGCATGGTGCAAAAAACCAGTTTTTTTTGTCCTTCAAGATTTAATTTATCCCTCTTTAACCCAAAAAATTAGCACGAAGTGCCTTTTTTTGCCATAAAATCTTAAAAGCGAATGTCCTCTTTAAAATGGAAAAAATATTTTTTAGTGCCCTGTCATGAAGTATATTTATGTAACCAATGTGCCAAATTAATATTTTCTATTTTAGAGAGTCCAAGAAATTTTGATAAATTGACTCCTTTAGCATACTGGGTGAATGGAATATGTTGAATAGGTGTTCAAAACAGAATTAATGTTATTTATAAGTAAATGTATATACTCAATAGTTTTATTTTGAAAAATAAATTCAGTGAGTTCTTGAATTGATTGCTCTCATTTGGCACTTTGGCCAGAACACCAAAATGATGAGATGTTGATCACTTAGTGTTTATATAACGGTTAAATTATAATATATTCCCCACAGCAAAATGGCTGGAGGTTTTTGGAGAGCGAATTCGAATGACTTACGAGGAAACCTGAACACAGGAAGGATGGATTTCTCGTATGGGGTGGGCGGTGGAGGCCAAAATATGATGAACAGAGGGTGAGCTTTTTTTTTTATTTTTATATTTTGAAAATAAGTTTCGTTCATAATTTTTTTTTTAAATTTTGCATTGATAAATGAAGATGCGGTAGAGCCGTAGAAGTTGTTTGTTGCCATTCAATTCTGGATGCTCATACAGGATAATGCTTAAGAGATATGTTTGCCACATGTTCAATAGGAATTACTATTGTAGTGGACAATGTATAAATCGTACATTGCTAGCCTGTGTTGACATCACTGTCAGTTTTTTAATTATTTAAATGTTCTGCTATTCTTGACATACTAAATGTTTTTATTGAGATTTTAGTTATTTATTTTCTGAGTGCAAATTCACTAAATGGACAAGGTTAAGCGACTTTTATTGAGGGCATTGCTTCAGCTGCCATTAAAAGTGTCTTCCAATAGTAATTCAAATGAAGTCATCACTAGAGCGACAGCTAAAGCAATGCCCTGCTTTTATTTATGTTTTGTATATTAACAAAAAAAATTGCAGGTACACCAATGGGATGGGATCGAATGCAGCGATGGGAATGCTGAAGGGCATGGCCAGTCAAGTAAGTCTCGGCTATTACTTTTGTTTCTTTAAAATCCTAACTTTCTCAAAATTCTTGTAAATGTAGTTTCTTAACCCTTTAATGCTTAAGTAATTATTACCTTGAGGTCTTCAACACAACGGAGTTTGCATTGAAAATAAACCTTCTTAAATATGATTAATTTGTCCTAATGGACGTTAAGGGTTAAGAACTGTTAGAAATTTTCAATTAAGCTATTTTCTCTAACTAAAATAACATTCTAATAAAAAGTTTTCAATAGTTGACAAAAAAACATAATTTATAATGTATTTGTCAAAATTTTGTTTGTAAGGACACATACAAATGTTAAAAAGATAAAACTTTCAATATAATTAATACTGCAATGTTTTGATAAGTCTTGACTAATTGATAAGAATAAAGTCGAAATATTTTTTATATTTATGAATTCTATGAAATCCACTTCCATTAATGCTTTGATAACATTCCCTTTTCAGCGGTCAGATCTTGGTCAACGAAATGATAGAGCTCAATATCAAACAGGTTTGGATTCTTACGGAAGAGCGGGTTTAGAACCGTATTATGCTATGGGTCGTTCTTTAGTAGATACTTATAGGGATCCGTATGCGGATAATTCGCATTCTTTTAATCCTCTGTCATATATGTCTCGAGATTCATACATGGATCCACTACAACAATCCGGAATGGCACAGTATGCTGCGACAGACCGAAATATGTATTCTAATGGTTCCCAGCAGGTATGACCTTAGGCAATTTAGTCCAGTAATCCACACAAGACTTGACGGAAGCTCAAACTTTCCAGATCCATTGTACATGTAACGGAGTGCATTTGGCAAACAGCCCAATGCAACTCCTGTTCATTACAAATGCCGATCTGGTCATTTGAGGCAAGTTTTGTTGTTACATATACAATGAATTATTTAAATTTATAGAAAAAAACAATTGTTTTCTATATATACCAATTTAAACTTACAATTTTGTTTTTCTAAATGTTTTTTGTTGCATAAACAATGATTTAAATTTACAATAATATTCTTTGTTTTTTTTTCACAAAAAAAAATTGAAAATTTGTATACTAATTGTATATGTAAAAACAAAATGTTGACACAAGTTCATTAGAACTGACAGTTGACTACCAATTACTATTTTTCAATAAATTTAAAAATGTTAGATTTATAAATTTGAATATAAGTTTAATATTGACCTGTTAAACTTTCTGGTGACTTGAGTATCAAAATGGTATCGAAAAAGTAGTCTTCAGTTTGAATAAGTAGTACTGTGCTATTCATAAATAGGGTATAGTTTAGGAATTTTAATAGATTAACATTAGGTAGAAGTAATAACATTGTTCAGGCTCATGAAAAAATCATTGTTGATGAAAGATGCATGTCTAATAAAATGGTAATCAATTATTGTGGAAAAGATAATTTTTTGAAAATCACGAAACAGACGTAAAAGAAGACCGGCGCAATCGAAGAGTTAATTTATTTTTACGAGTGAGGTTTGATTTCAGCAAGTGCAAGTGTTTTCAACTCAAGATGGAATTGAAGAAAGAAGAAAATTTGAGTGTTTTAAATTTGAAAATGAACCTTGCGTGAAAAAATTATTTGTTTGATGAAAAAATTTGAAAAAGAAATCTGGTTTCAACATCTTGTTATGTTGTCAACATCGTTTTTGATTTACACCCTGCAAGTTTTGTGCATATTCTGTGGACCGAGAATACTATTGCGAATACAAATTTTCCCCCAATTTAAAAAATGTTTCATTTGCGGTTCTACACAATCGATGAGACTTCAGATTCACATGATGTCGAGTCCTGAAGATATGCTCTCCTAAGGAGTGCCAGATGCTAGTTTGATTTTTTAATCCCTCAATATTGAATCTTGAAATAGGCAATTTTTTGTTTTCGTTAGGCTATAGGCAAACAAATTAAGAACAAATTTAACTAATTACTTTCATTTTATTTTAGCATATTTTCTTTTTTACTCTGATATATCAAATATCTAGGATTTTAAGTATGAAGTAGTTAGGATAATTTTTGAGAAGCTTTGTTTCTAAAAAGTTATTTGAATAACTTCTACTTAAACTCTTCTCTCATATCATTCGAGTATTTCTTCTTAATTTTACATATTTTTTATTCATTTGTTCAAATTATTAAAAACTTTTATTGACAGTTATTTTATTCTTATTAGTATATTTTGATTTCATATTGTTTTACTGTTGATACCTTTTTCTTCAATTGGTGCTCACTTTTCTTACTATTGGTACTTTTTTTTTTACTTTAAACAGAAGTAAAATGTTTTCTGTGATAGGCTTTTAAGTCGGCTGAAGTAACTTGATTTACTCTTCTGTTTATTCCATTGTCTTGCGAGTAATAGAACGACAAAATATCTTATTAGTCGGAATCTAATGAATTGTCTTTCAGACTGGGATGTCTTGTTGAAAATCCCAGCACTTCCAATAGTGGAAGTTTATGGTTCTAGTAAAATGATCTTCAAGGCTTACAGTGAATAAAAGGAAAGGTTATTCGCTTGCTTCAGGAGTGAATGAGTTTAAATGCTATGGATGATTAGTTTGTGAATGAATTGTTATATTTTTTGACTTGATCATATGTTTTTTACTGAATAAAAGTTGTATAGTTTTGTTTGAAAAAATGATGGTTTATAACTAATTAAAATTTTTACAAGAGGTGAAAGCAAATGTTTTACTTATGTTGACCATTTTCAATAAAATTTGTTTCAAAACTCATTGACTTGAATTTATGTAACTGATTTTACAAAATATGAAGGTAAATATTTAAGTTTTTTATTTTTTGTTTTACAATTGTGTTTATTGAATAAAGTTGAGAGATGATGGTTGTTTGCTGTTCAATGGGGACTGATCAAAATTTATCTGAATTCTTTGTATCCACAACAGATACAATGTTGACTGTGGTGTATTTTAACTTGTTTGTAAGTTGCCTTAAAATAATCATGATGGGCTTTATTTTTCTAAATTAATTTAATAAAAAGGTGAAATGTCTTTTTATGTGATGTTTGAAAAACAAAGCTTATTACAATTGTCTTAAAATAAGTTGAAATACTCTATGCTCATCACGCTAGCTAAATATATGTGGCAACAATGAGGAAATTCCGATCGATTAGGATTGATCCAAATTGAACAGCAATTTTATTTCGTATTTTTTCTTTCTTGAAACAAATTGTTTTAATTTTAATCAACATAAAAAATATTTCGTTTTCATTTTACAATAACAAATTCCATACTTTGAGATTTGTCAAGTCAACATAAGAAGGCCTGCCATCTCTAGCAAGTTAATTGTTCATTAGAATGAATGTGTGTGTGTGTGTGTCTTAATCTGTAATTCTCTATATCTTTGGTTTTCTTATTCTTGTTTTCAGTAAAAATTTTGTTGTGGTTAATGGAAAAATCTAAAGAAATATTGATTCTATGCAACCCATATTGGTTTTCCAATACTCCTCTTGGGAGATTTGTGAACTTTGTTTTTTAATATCTTGTTTATAAACACATTGGGTTTGTTATGTGATGTGACTTTTCATAAAATTTTTATTTCTTTTTAACTCTTGGTTGGTTAAGCTTTACATAAAATAGTCTGTATACATTCGACTTTATTTTTTCATACATTAGTTCGCTGTTTTTTTCTAAGAGTCTGCCATTTCTTGCAGCTTAACTATCTCAAAGTTTCGAATTGTGCAACTCTTCAATACTTTGATAAATATTTATCAAAAATAACAAATAGATTTAAATTACAGCTCTAAAATGTTTAATATGATAATTTATAAACACATTAAGGTGTATTGTTTTAATTTTTATTTTTCTCGTTTCAAGTGAAAGAAATAATTCTTACTGTGATTTATTTATTTATTTTTGATATTGCAAATTTATTAAATTATTTTTAGAATTTTCTAACTTTCTAAATTTTTTCAATTATTTCTAGAAGTTTCTTACTTTCTGAATGTATTCATTTATTTTTAAAAGTTTCTAACTTTCTAAATTTATTTCAAAACTTTTTTAGTCCTTGCTATGTTTTGCATTTTCTCTTGCAATACTGTCTTTGTTTTATTTAGTTGGTGTCCACCTGATAAAGTTTTCTATCATTTCACTTCTGGGTTTGTCATTATGAAATAAATCCATAGCACTAAAAATTTCTCAAATAACCTAATTGATGTTTGCATTTAATATAACTTCATTTATTTTCTAATTTGATTTACAAAAAATAAAAAAAATAATTTTCATAAGTAAACTTATCTTCTAAAATAACAGCACTCTTTGCCTCCGTAGCTAATGTGCTGTACAATATTCTATAATTAAAAAAATATCTTCTACCATTTTCATGAAACTAGATGCCAAGTATTTTTTTAATTTAATGACCTAGGATGTCTCCACAAAATGGAAAAGATGACCAAATTAGAGAAATATTAATCATGTGGCTTAAACCTCAAATTATTCAAAACTTTTCTTTTCTTTAATATTTCTTGAACTTTAAATCACTTTCATACATTCTTTTTTCATTAATATATCATTTTTAAACCAACTATGTTCATTGAATAAGTTGTTTATAAAGTTAAATGCGAGCTAGATTTCAATCAAGTTTTCCCAATCACCTTAGTTTTAATACAATAATAATAGATATTTATTTTTTATTTTATCTTACGTTTAATGGAGAATATTAAACGTAATGATTAGCTAGTTTTTGAGTATACCATTTAGTTTTAGCACATTATAATGTTGATATATAATTTAATGTTAGGGCATTATAATTTAGTGTTAGGAATTATAATATTGACATAATTTAGTGTTAGGGCATTATAATGTTGATATATAATTCAATGTTAGGGCATTATAATGTTGATATATAATTTAATATTAGGGCATTATAATGCTGATATACAATTTATTGTTAATTAATTATAATGTAGATATTTAATTTGGTGTTAAGATGTTATAATGCTGATATAATTTAGTGTTAGGGCATTATAATGTATAATTTGATATTCGCTATAATAAAGGTGATTTATAATATACAATTAGGGCATTATAATACTGATTTATAATATAATGTTAGAACATTATAATACTGATTTATAATATAATGTTAGAACATTATAATACTGATTTATAATATAATGTTAGAACATTAAACAGCTAATGAACAAGAATCTGTTAATGTAAACCAACTGCTCTTGTTGAGCATTGCATTTAATTGAAGTTTTAGGGCAAAAGTTTAGTTAAAGAGATAATAAAGTGAATTGAATTGTAGATAGTCAAACAAAGAATTGATTTCTCAGTGCTAGAAATCTTGTTCATAATTTTGATGCATTGATAAGCATTTTAGATTTTAAGAAGTTTGTTTAATGAAAAGACTTAAAAGACATTTTAATGAGATTTAAAAGTAATTATTTTGTTTTGAAGTGTTTCATGTTTATAATTTAGACTAAATTTTTTACATATCTTGATATGATAACTTCACATTGTATATTTTAGTTATTCATCTTGTGTACTTGATAAAAAAGTAATTAATTATTTTTTTCCAATCTTGTGCTGAATGACAATATGTTGTAGTACAAGAAAAAACTTATAATCACACCCATTTATTTTGTTCAACAAATTTTTTTAATATTCAAACCTTGCAAAGTAATTTCATATTCCAAAAAATTATAATTTTAAAAACTTACCTTATGACATTAGTTTATTTATTTTATTTTTGAACCTTAAAGTTAATTCGCTCTCAATTCTACAACACCATTCACATTTTTTAATTTACAATCAAGAGTAATAATTAAGTTAATTTTTATTTCGTTCTGAATATGGAATGTTTTCATTCAACATTTAAATTTATAATAACAATTATACTTGAAGATAAAAAACTCCAGCACCAGTACATCGTTTATTTTCTAGAATTGTAAGCATCACTTTATGTACATTGAAATTGATATTGCCTTTACGATTCATTCGGTTCGAAACATTTATTTGTGCGCTGTCTGGTATGTAGGTGCGTCCCCCACCGCTGCCACGCCTACCAGACCGGGTTATGCGTTCAATTTTAAAAAATCGTCACCGTTTTAGATATTTATTATTAGCGGGGTCAGGGTGGTCAATTCGGCCCCTCGTCACCCCAAGTTGCAGGTCGCAAAAGAGCCGCTGGATGGGATTCGGGTCGCGGTGGTTCAATTCAGAATCTTCAAAATTCTCGAGGTTCAAACAACCGTTCTAAGAAGGCTAAAGGCGCACAGCCTACTGTAATGAGGTAAGCGCATGATTAGGGTTTTTTGAGATTTTTCTCTTCAGATTTAATGTAAATTAATGTAAGTCCCATTAATCTTTTTCAACTTTTCTCCACACATTCGTCAATTGGAGGTTAGGATAATCATTGGTTAGGCTATGAAATCAATGTGGAGAAGCATTATGTGGTTGTTCATTAAAGGCACAGCAATTTGGTCCATTTATTCTAACCATATTCAGGGTAAGTCTTGACTCTTTATGTGCATGAAGGGTGCAATTTTAGCCTTCAATGTTTATAATCTTCAGCTATTCATGGGGCAAGGATTTTTTCTAATAATTCCATGTGGAAAGCTGGAAACTTAACCAATAAATTTTTATTTTTGTTGATTAAATCTATAGATTTACAAATTCCATCATAAATAAAATGGATCTTGAATCTGCCTTTCAATTTATCTTGTTTATTCCGAAGTTGTCGGTTGCATAGAATGTATCGCAAATTTATAGTCGTCTTTGAAAAATTGTAAAAGTTGATCATTTCAACTCGAAATGATATAAACTTAGTCATTCTTGAATCATTTTAACTCGAAATAATATAAACTTAGTCGTTCTTGAATAATTTTATCTCAAAATAATATAAACATATAATCACTTTTCAATCATTTTAACTCGAAATAATATAAACTTTACTCAAAATAATATAAACTTAGTCGTTCTTGAATAATTTTAACTCAAAATAATATAAACTTTACTCAAAATAGTATAAACTTAGTCATTCTTGAATAATTTTAACTCGAAATAATATAAACTTTACTCAAAATAGTATAAACTTAGTCGTTCTTGAATCATTTTAACTAAAAATAATATAAACTTAGTCGTTCTTGAATAATTTTAACTCGAAATAATATAAACTTTACTCAAAATAGTATAAACTTAATCGTTCTTGAATCATTTTAACTAAAAATAATATAAACTTAGTCGTTCTTGAATAATTTTAACTTGAAATAATATAAACTTTACTCAAAATAGTATAAACTTAATCGTTCTTGAATCATTTTAACTAAAAATAATAAACTTATAGTCCCTCTGGAATCATTTCAACTCGAAATAATATAAATTTAGAGTCGCTCTTGAATCATTTAACTCAAAATAAAATAAATTTATAGTCACTCTTGAATCATTCAACTCAAAATGATATAAACATATAGTCACTCTTAAATCATCTTTACTTAAAATAATATAAAATTTAGTCATTTGAATAATTTTTACTCAAAATAATATAAACTTATAGTCACTCTTCAATCATTTTAGTTCGAAATAATATAAACTTAGTAGCTCTTGAATAATTTAAACTTACAGTCACTTTTGTAATCTTTTTAATTTAAACATATAGTCACTCTGGAATCATTTTAACTCTAAATAATATAAACTTATAGTCACTCCTAACTCTAAATAATATAAACTTAGTCAATCTTGAATCATTTTTATATAAATTTATAGTCATTCTTGAATCATTTTTACTCAAAATAATATAAACTTGTAGTCACTCCTGAATCATTTTAATTTGAAATAATATAAACATATAGTCACTCTGGAATCATTTGAACTCTAAATAATATAAACTTATAGTCACTCTTCAATCATTTTAGTTCGAAATAATATAAACTTAGTAGATCTTGAATAATTTAAACTTGTCACTTTTGAAATGTTTTTAATTTAAACATATAGTCACTCTGGAATCATTTTAACTCTAAATAATATAAACTTATAGTCACTCCTAAATCTTTTTAATATAAACTTAGTCAATCTTGAATCATTTTTACTCAAAATAATATAAACTTGTAGTCACTCCTGAATCATTTTAGTTTGAAATAATATAAACTTAGTCACTCTTGAATCATCTTAACTCGAAATAATGTGAAATTATAGTCACTCTTCAATCATTTTAACTCAACATAATATAAATTTATATTCATCTTTGAATCATTTTTATACGAAATAATATAAACTTATATTCAATCTTGAATCATCTTAATTCAACATAATATAAAATTAGTCACTCTGGAATCATTTTTACTCGAAATGATATAAACTTATAGTCACTGTTGAGTCATTGTAATTTACAATGATATACATTTTTGTCAAAATAAAGCAAACTTTTATAGGTGCTCTTGAATCTTTTTTATTCCAAATAATGCAAACTTTAAACAACTTTTAATTAATCTTATCAATAAATAACTTTTAGGACCATTTTAATTATAATAAATTTTGTATCCAATTTAATGAATGTTTATAAAATAATGTATCAAATCTTGTTTTTTTTTATTGTTGATAACTCAATTTTTACATAATTTAGTTTTACCTTTTTAATAAAAAATAAACATCTATCATCCTGAAATTCAATTTTTGTTGTTACTTTTAAATCATAACTATAAATAGTGTATTTTACACACTTTGCCAGTCCTTAGAATGTTTTCACACTTACCTTTGCATATTAATAATAGATTGTGGAAGATGCAATCGTTCATTCTAAATTGTTGTTTTCAATTGAAGTATTGTCACTATAACGAAATTGACAGAATTAAATCTTCATGAGTATATTAAATATTCTCCAGGCCATGTTAAAGCTGTTGAATGTGGTATTGGTAATTAACTTAGGGATCAGAGTGACCCTCGGCAATTTTCTTATTGAAATCTATCTTGGTTCATTGTGTTACCAAATAATTGACCAGTGAAATAATAATTTTATTAATTATTTAGAGCATTGTTTTTTTCTTCATTTAGATACTGCATGCATATGAAATTTATATTAATTGAAGCACTGCATTGCCTTTAGTGCCTTGGGTGTTTTTAATGTTAACAGCTCCAGCAAATAATAACAATGTTGGTGATGTATCAAATACTATAAACTTGGACCAATTGCTGTTCCCTTTATTTGAATAACCACTTGTGATTTTGTTACATAGGTTTCCTCATCTCATCATTAGGCTTAAAGCTTTGAACACATTGGAAAGGTGTTGGCTGTTCCATCCAATCACATAGTTTCACTAACATCTAGTTTTAACAATGTTCACCCAATCTTTGAATTTGTTTAGAGTAACATCAAATAGGTAAACAAGTTTCCATCCATCACCAACTTGAGGAGATCTTTGTACATACGTTATCTTACCATTTAATCCCGTTCAACATAGAGGATGCCAACGTAATATCGTCTTTTGTTCCTTCAAATTGCTACCACAATTTACCTTGAAAATGTCAAAATTTGTTACCAACAGAAAATTTTTGTTCCAACGTCTGTTATTTTGAATCAAAGTCTAAGAAGTTTATTTTTGCGTGTGAATAAAATAATTAATAAGACGGGCTATTTTGTGCAGCTTAACCATGTATTGTATGTACACTGAAAGAAAATTTATGGTCCAATCATTTTTGCTGAAGCTATACAAAATGATTCATGAAATCAAAAATATTGAAAAACACTTTCATAAAATTTTTTATCAAGACAGCAATAATAATAATAAAAATAATGTTGTTCTTAGAGAATAATTGATCAATTATTTATTGCTCTGTGACATAAGAAAGTAAAAATGTAAAATGTGATATTTTTATGTTTTAATTATAAATCTATTCCCCATTTTTTTTTACATATTCATTTTTCAATTTTGGGAGTATTTGATGCTCTTATGTAGTGCAAGCCTACACTGTTCACTCTTGTGTATATCTGTTGATATATAGAAAACTTGGAGATGATCATTTTGAAAAATTAGTTGTCTACTCTATCTTGGAAATCTAAATATGTAGATGAAAAGCTAGCTACAAAAATCTTGAAAACTTCCATTCACTAAATTGAAAACTTCCCTCCCTCATTATACATTAATTTCCCAAATATAAATCGAAACCAACATCCTGCGAGCCCCTTCTTAAAATAGACGACGTTGAGTAGTTTGGTTCCTCATCCACCCATTCTAACATTGACTTTTATAATTAAGCAATTCACTAAAATTGAAATTCATAGCTTGTTTGGAAAATTGAAATATCAAAAGTCTTCTGATCAATATACCAAAATTGTTTATCGAGAGCTTGAACATAATCTAAATTGAAACAAAAAAGAAGTCTTGAATGGCCAAGTACCATATTACATTGACCATAAAAACTGAGGAATTATATTGGATTTGTAATAAAAGCGAAACACTTTGACACTCCATGTTTTTTATTCGATTGTTGATGCTGATATATCAGAAGCCCAAATGAAAATATGCTAAAGTCAGGTTGTGATTCGTTTTTAATCTTTAATTTTATTTTTATTTCATTGTTTTATGATCTAAAAAAATTGTGTAATATAAAGAAAATGTTGTGCCATTAAATTGGTTAATGTGAAGGTTTTTGAGAAAATTATACATTTTTGAACCTACAATAATTTTTTACTGCTTTTAAACCTTTTTTATAAATATAATATAAACATTTTTTTAAATAAATTTTTTTCACTGGTAAAAGTTTACTTTTCAAACTACATGCACATCAACTAGCTCTTTTTATATAATTCAGAAGTGTGCCAAAAGGTTTAAATATAAATTTGACAAAAATTAAAGTGAAATAAAATACTCCAGAAAATATGAGTATAGAAGTGCCTTAATTTTATAATCGATTGTGTGTTTCAAAGAAAATGCTGAATACACGTCAATATTGTGGCTGTGAAGTGTACCTGACATGATTGATGTGTGCTATGTAAACAACATTACTCTCCTGGTGAAATCCGCCATCAGGCGTCTTGGTTATCTGAAGTATATCAAAAAATGTTTAAACTCTTTGTCCATTATAGCTGTGAAGTTTTTTTTCTAGTTTGAAATTTTATTCCAATCAAGTTGTACTATAAGATACAAATTGAATTCAAAGGCAGGGTATCATAAATGATTGTTTTTCTGTTCACAATTTCTGTTTTTATCCTCACAAACCAAAGAATGGCAGAAACAGGCCATTTTCTGCAATAAAAACTGAAAAAATGGCAAAAATTGTTCTTCATTTAATTTACTAGGAAGTAAATGTTTTGATGTTGAAATGTTTGTTTTAATTGATCAGAGACTCTGGCTATAATTGGTCTGTTGTTCTTCTTGTGATCTTAGAAATATGGCAGAGGCATAAGGAATATGGCTGCAAAAAGATTGCCAATAATTCTAAATTTGATTTAAATTATGAGGAAGAATTAATGGTCTCGGTCAATGGGTAATTTGTATGTTTATATTCCATTATACTTGATGAAGAGGTTTGGGTTACAAAGAGCAATTGGACTAAATGGATGAGAAAAGGTCTAGTGGATCAATTTCAACCAACTCTAAGCTGTTGTTGCAAGCATGAAATTCCCTTAAAAGCACACAATCTAAGATAATCCTGACTTGAAGAACTGCCATAAATAAGCTGCACAGAGTACATTTTAGTTAATGTTGTAGTAATAAACACTGCAGAAGGTTGGCACTATAAAAACATCTGGATTTACTTTTGTTGCAAAATGCAACCATTTGACCATGTGCAGATCAGGACAAGGTATTTAAATATTAAACGTCTTAAAATAATGAGGAATCCATTCTTCTTCACTGTCATTGACAGAAAAACTTATTCAACATAAGCAAACAAATGATACCAAAGTCCATAAATATGGGGGTTGCAGGTCTTATCTGCTGGGGTGGGCTTAATCCTCTGACGTGAGGGCTCAATCCTCTGACGTGAGGGATCAATCCTCTGACGTGAGGGCTCAATCCTCTGACGTGAGGGCTCAATCCTCTGACGTGAGGGCTCAATCCTCTGACGTGAGGGCTCCTTCTTCAGTCGAAGGTGGAGCGGACTCGATAACAACATAGATATGGAATTAATCTTGTTTTGAACCAATTGTTAAATAGTTGATCTGTTAACTAAGAAGACCTGGTTTGATGTTCAATGACAGAAGTATGATGGGATTCATTTCAATTGTAAAAGTGAAATAGAAATTTGGAGGTTTATGTTCATTAATAAATAAAAATTGTTGTGAAATTTATTTACCCTTTGAATATTTGGTTCATTGTTAATATTTTTATCTTGTACTTAATTTTATAAGAAATTTAATTACTAATTTTATTTTGGTTTTCAAATGATTCTATTTGATTGAAATTTTGAATCTTATTTTTGATTTTTTTTGTAAACTTAGTAAATATAACATTGACAATCTCATATTGATAGTTTGATTTAAAATCTTTTTCATTCAAATCTTAATTTAATTGAAATAGTTTCAAAGGAAATTTGTTTAATTCTGTTGTTCATATTGAGAATATAATTCTAGTTATCCATGAAATTTATTTGACATTTTAATTATTTCAATTTCAGCTCTAACAACACACGAGTGAAGTCCATTTCTGCCAATGCACCCGACCAACCTAGAGACACGAGTGTGAGTACATTTTTTGTTGGTTCTCAATACTTGTAGCTTCATTTTTTACATTGTACAGAAAATTATGTCTCAAATATAATTTATGTTCATACTTTGAATATGTCATTTCTATTTTAAAAATTTGTGCAACTTTTTAAGGAGGTTTTGTCAGATGCAATAGGAATGTATCTCACACAAATTGATTCCATTTGTTGACAGACCTGGGTGTAAATTTATACATTTATTTGAGATTATGAGAGAAAATACTTGAAGTAATAAATATATTTTTGCTATCAAAATGTATGTTGCTTCTACTTGAAATAATTGTATCCACTTGATCACTGATGTTACATTCAGATGTGCAAGGGTAGAACTTCAACATTAATTTCTGTTACCTATTTTGGTTATTAATTAACTTGATTTAAACATTATAATTTAGCAGAGGTTTGTTCAAGTATTTCAGTAATAAATAATAATGAAGTCTAATTCACAGGGTTCTGATCTAATCAAGGCGTTGTATTGCATCGTTTGCGACATGCGCAACTTCAGCAGCGTCGAAGACTTCCGATCCCACTTGTCCGGCAAACCTCACAGCGAGATCATTGAAAGCATCAAATTGAGGAACCAAGCCAACCTGGAGTACCTCCGACTGGAGGCGAAGATCGCTGCCAAGAAGAACATGATGGAATCGAGGAGAAAAGGACTCAATGTCACCGGCCTCAAGCATTGTCCGATCTGCAAGTGTGAATATTACGGTTCCTACAGCGCGCACAAACTCGCCTTCGAACACGAGGTGATTTTTCGCTCCACGTTTATCACCATTTTTAGCTGAACTATTTCTGTAATTTTCCTTCCATGTAGTTTTATTATTAAAATGAATTTCTTCTTGCAGCAAATCAGTAAGTTTGATCAACCAAAATGCTGTGGCAAAACTTTACAAAATCACAACGACTACATAGAACACCAACTCACAGTAGAACATATTCAAGTGAGTAAACCTTCTAACCTTTGTTTGCTTATTCAGAATAAGTTTTGCCTCAAAGTTCTATATTTGTAGGAGTTTTATTTCTTGAATAACAAAAGTATTATTTTTTTTTAAATTTGAATAATATTGTAGTGAAAAAAACTGCTTCACTGTGACTTGAAATCTGAATAGAATTGTGACTTATTTCATATTTGAAAGAGTAATTTTTCTGAAATGTTTATATTTGTTGATATTTTATCAAATAATGACAGTTTACTTCATGTGATGTTCCGTTCCATTATGGCTTGTTTAAATTCAATGTTTTTATTTAGAATTGAACATTTTGTTGTACTTGAAAAAAAAATTTGTAAATTTTTATAGAAAATTACGCGATGGTCGGGTCTGAATCTGTTAAAATGTTAATTTGATGGATATCGTAAACAAGGATTTTCTCTTAAAAAATGTTTATGTATTATTCCTGAATTCTTGAAAACAATGATCAAAATATTGATTGGTGATATCATTTTGCCTTTTCAGAATAAATGTGGTGAAGAATCCAATAAATCTTCGGTGACAGGTGAGTAATACAAAGTTTAACAATCCTTGAAATTGTCCTGAATTATATTTTTAGTTTATTTATATTATCTCGACATTAAATTTACCAAATTATTTTGTTTTGTAGGAAAACTAGAAGATCTTTTGGATGGCAATGTATATAGTATAGGAGTAAAAACGATCGAACCATATCAACCACACAAACCATTTGGTATGTACCAGTCTTTAATGTTTGAAATTGTTTTTATATTTGTAATTAATGAAATTGTTTTTACATTTGTAATTAATTAAATTATTTTCACATTTGTAATAATTAAAAATTTGAAAATAATTTATTTATTTCAAAATATTTTCCCATTTGTAATTAAAGAAATTCTTTTTAGTTATTTGAAATTATTTTCTCATTTTTAAATACATTGTTGGTAAACTGTCTTTCTTAGGGATGCAAGTGTTGAGTGAACATCCTGGTTATATGTGCCAGCTTTGTCTACCTCGTCAAGATTTCAACATAAGCGAAATCAGGGAACACTGTGCGTCACTTTCTCACTACAAGAAAGTTGTTGAAGCCCTTGCAAATGTAAGTAATCTTTCAAATTTATGTTTCACCAGTAGCACAAATTAAATTAGTTCTGTTTTTAATTACTCTATACAAGTACCATTGGTGACACAAGTATCTGATATTTTTCAAATAGAAAAATAAGAATACTGAAGTTATTTTTTGTTATAAATTCCGTACTGTGAAAATCGATGGTTATTTTCACAGTATGCAATTTACAACAAAAAAATAATTAATAACTTCATTATTCTTATTTTTCTAGCTAAAAAACGTCAGATATTTGTGCCTCCGATGGTACCTGTATAGAGTGATTAAAAACATAAATAACTTAATTTGTATCACTGGTGTAACATAAGATGGAGTATACCATTAGACTAGTTTGTATCACTGGTGTTACAAGAAATGGTTAATGTGTTAATATAATCAGTTCACTCTAAATCTTTACATGTCTAGTTGATATTTTAAAGGAAAATAATTTTATAGTTGAGGGTAAATTCTCACTATTGGCTTCACTGCCATCTAACATTTATTTATTGTTCAAACCATTGCCAGACATTGTTAAGGACTTTCTAGCCTCTAATGTCTAACACCATATTACCCACAAACAATAATGAATAATAATAACTAACCATATCACCCACAAACAATAATGAATAATAATAACTAACCATATCACCCACATCTAGAATAATTGAAAAACTGTTTAATCCATCAATTCCTCACTTAAATAGTAGGGTAAGAATAACTTGGAAACCTGTACATAATACAGGAACATTTTTGACTCACGTACATCCCTCTCTCATTGATAATATGAGGCGAAAAGTTAAACACTTTTAAATTAATAGACCTCCTGCAATAAAAAATGGTTTAAAGCAAAGATAAAAACTGATCTTTTAAAATATGTGATACCACAGGAAAGCTGAGCCTGTGGTGCGGCATGGTATTTGTTGCTTACAGTAATGCCTTTTTTTAAATAATAAATTAACACTTTTAATTGAACCCAACAATTAACTGAAATTAAATGGTCATACAAGCTTTAAATCTACCTTGGTAATTAGCACGGTTGGTAACTTCATGTTGTTCTGCTCAACCAGTGCAAGATATTTTGGTGTAAATTTGACAACACATTATTTTTTATTTTTTTAAAAGTATCATCAATGAAAAATCATATTTTCAACTTTGAATAGTTCATAAAAAAATATCTTCCAATAAGAATCTAAATCTTTTGATCTACTCTCTAGTTCTATTGCAACTCACTTTGTTATATCTACCACTGTACCAGTTGGATATGCTGAAATAAGCACAGATCACTACAGCTCGCATGTTGAAAAAAGTCGCAAATTTGATTAAATTACTCTGATGCTAACTTAACTTTAATGGCTTCATATTTTAATATCTTGTCCCCATCTATTCAAAAGTGTATCTCCATCAACCTCCTGTATATTTCAAATAAAAATAAGTTTGATTAACCTAATGTTCTATGTGGATCCAACAATAGCAAAGTGAGGTAACCCACAGTCAAATAACATAGATGCCACCGCACTATTGTGTAACATGTGGCAGATCAGTAAAATTGATAATTTTTCAGAAATCTGACAAATCTGAAGCATCTCTGAAGAAGATTATGAGATTGAAGATGAAGCTGAATGACAAAGCATCGAATGAACCCGTGGACGAAAAGGACAAAACCAAGAGAATCGTTGTTGAAGACGCAGACGAGGAAATTGAAATTAGCAATGTTGGTGAACGGATAGACCAAGATGGAGACGAAATTGATGAGGATGCATTGGATTATGAGTATGTCTGAAACTTTTGTTTAAATTGAAATAAAAAAGGTAATTGTATAATTGAAAAAACTATACAACTCGTTGGGTAGTTTTGTGACTTCTAAAACTCATTGAGTAATTGAAAATAACCTTATGAAACTTGTTGAGCAATTGAAAACAGCCTTATGAAAGTTGTTGAATAACTTTGGAAAACTTGTTGGGTGATTGAAAATATTTTCCAAAACTTATTGGTAATTCAATTACTTATAAAAGTTATTAAAACTTGTGTAATTGAAAGTTATGCAATTCATTTAGGTAAGTTCGTGACTTTTGTAAATATTTTGTATTTGTATGCCTGCATGCATATCTTATGTAAATAATTGTAAATTTAAATATTTTGTATATGTGTGCATTTATTTCGTGTAAGTAGAATTAATGCAGGCTCTCAATTTATTTTTATTTTAAGAAGATTTTAATTGACAATTAAAAGAATTCTTCAAACATCTCCTTTCGGAATAAGCCGAGTGCAAACATTATTATTCGAATGACTGAAAGTTCTTAGCTTTGTATTATGAGCAGAAAAATATTTACAAAATTTAAACATTTTATCAGCCTGCTTGCTGATATCGGTAATATATTACTTATTTTACTGTTTCACTATCATGAGATTTCCTCATATTTCCAATAATTTAGTTTTAAGTTTATGGTAAATGTTCATAATAAAATAGTAAATATAATGTTTGTTTTAATAGCCTTGCTGAACACAAGTTGGTGATTAAATAATTCATTATCCTGCAGGGTAAGTGTTTAAACTCATCTTGCCCCTCCTCAACAGTGGTATAGACACCGAAGTCCTCATTTAAATTTTTTATGTGTGCTTGTTGTACCAACTTTGATTTGATAGAAAGTGTGGTCTGAACAAATATTCTGAACTTGAAAATTTTACTTTCTAAGAGGAATAAGAATGTTGTATATATTTGCTTCCCATCTTCACATGCATTTTGCATCACACTCCTGTTACACAGATGCGGGAGAGGGTGGGATTTGCGGCAGTTTTTGAAGACAAGATCATCAAGTGCTCACTACCCAAAGAATCCAGTATTTACACTGCTGAACTAATTGCAATTGAAACTGCACTACAAGAAATAGAAACACGAAATCAAAAATCATG
>JARUHE010319031.1:0-11547 GCA_031471125.1 Archaeomysis grebnitzkii | reverse complement strand
TATATATATATAATATGTATACAAACATTATTTGGTTATTATTACAATTCTTAGAAAATAAACTATTAGAACTAAGAAAATAAATTTCAATAAACCAGTCTGCATCCTTAAATTGATAATACTCTCATAACTCTGGCGGCCTCTTTGGAACTAATTTTGTATAATATGATTCTCAATAAAGAATGTCTTTAATTCTTTATTGCTTTATAAAATGCAAACCATAATAAACAACGAGATTTTCAACCAAATTTCTAAAAATTGAGCTCATTTTTTATGCAGAACATGATTTTGCTGATGTACGGAGAGCAAAAAACTTTTCTAGCTCTATCAACTTTTATATTCATTGACTTTACATTTTCTGCACTTATATGAATTGCTCAATCATTGCATTTTTCTGTTATTTTGGTACATAAAATAAGGTACGGTTTGGTTAATATTATCTGTACACTGTGACCGGAAAGTTTATGCCAAACGTTTTAATAGTGTTTTTTGTTCATTATAAGGAATTCACCATTTCATAAATTCTGCAAAATATTAATTATTTTCTCATAAAAGAACCTATTTATAATTATAAATATAATATGCTATATAATCAACTGTTCTTGTACTTTTAAGATTTTAAATTTCAAAGCAATGACCGAATAGTTTAAGCAAATTCTATAAAAATTGATAAGCAAAGTCAACTTTCACAAGAAGAATGTAGGAAAATTGTAAAACTGTGTTCAGAAAATAAAAACAACCTTGAAACTGCAAAAATATTGAAAAGGGATCATCGTACATTCAAGAAAGAAGAAATACTTATCTCAAGGACAAGTTTCACGTGCCAAGCAGAAACGGAATAAACCCAAGGCATTGATTCCAAGAGACCAACGAAATATAAAGAATACATTAAGAAAAATGCCTCATGCAACGAGTAAAGCCATTTTCAAGCTGGCCTCCCAGACGTACCAAAATCGACCAGAAACAATTACTTGAAAAAGATCAGAGAATTAAAGAAAATGATTAGTACTTCTGTTCTAACTCAAAGGCACAAAATTCGTGTCCTCAAATCAGTTTTATAGGAAAAAATTGAAAGTTATGACAAGAAAATGACGTCACTTTGTATCCACAAAACAACTTCAAGATTTTCAAAACATTGTCAGCTATTTTTTTAAGTACATATTAATATTATTAAAATTTTTAACTTTTTTCTTTTTCAAATGTTTATTAATGCTTTATTAAAAGTAATAGCACGCACTTTTCTAATGTATACTTTCAAACTTGTTTAATTAGACGTTAATTTATAAAATTAATGAAAATTTTGTTGTCATCTAACACCATTTTTAGAACCAAAATTTACACTAAATTTTAAAAGAAAACAGCTTACATATCCGTATAAATATATATAAAAGTCTTTTTATTTGAAATGTAACACAAAATTAATATGCTTTGCAAGACAAAAACAGAAAAAAAAACAAATTTATATTGTAAATGTAAACAAACAGACAGATTTTTGATTTTTTTTTTAAATTGCAACGAGAATGACCAATTACGAATGTGACGTCATGTTTTTCAATTTCTTCCGACAAAATTGATATGAGGATGCGACTATAGATAAACGTGTTGAATGGTTCAAAAAGTATCTGAAGCAACATTTCACCAAAGTGAAATGGACTAAGGAGTGTATAGCTACACTTGAGGGGCCCGATGGGTGGACAAGAGAGAGTGGGGCATGATTTGGGCTGCAATTCTAGGGAATGAAATAATTGGGCCATTTAGAGTGCAGGCAGGCGTTAAGATCAACTCAGTTAATTATAATTATTGCACGTTCCTTGAAACTAATTTCCTCCCTTGGTTCAGAGCACAACTGCTTGAAAGAAGAAATTATTTGATCTTTGTGCAGAACAACACACCAGCACATGCTTCAAAGTACATGAAGGAGCTTTTTGAAGCTCAAAGTGTTCATGGATCGAATCTCATGGATTCGCCACCGAGTATCCCTGATATTAACTCTATAGAAAACCTTTGGGCAATCATAAATAGAAAGATTTGTGCAAATGGACATTAGTATAATTCGTGTGATGAACTTTGGAGAAAAATACAAAAAACTTGAAATAATGTAACTCCATCTGAAATACAAAATCTGATCAGTTCTGTCGATAGAAGGTTGATAAAACTGTTAGAAGGAAACAAATAAACATCCAATGGTCACTGTTTTGATATGTTAAAAAATAAGATATATAAAATACCAGCTCATAAAATTGTGTTGATAAGTCATATGTTGATTAGTAATCAACTCTGAAAAAATTTAAATAACTATTTTGCTTTTTTGATGTTTTTTCATACATTGCATAAAGTTTTCGTTCACTAATAATTTAGTATTGTGCAAACAAATGTATTATTATAGATTACATATAATATGTTTTTTGTTCTTAAATATGTATTTAATAAATATAATCATTAAAATATCATGAAATTTCCGTTGATTTCATTTAATATTTAAGCTATTTTTTAATTTGCATATACTTTCCGGTCGCACTGTAGGTCCCAATGAGCATTTTGATGTAGTCACAACGTTATTTAAAAACCTTCTAACATTTATAAAAGGTTTTAATTTGCAAAACCTTTGTCATTAGAATTGTTATTGAAGCCAACATTGTATGAACATCTGATAACGTTATTTAAACGTCATAACAATTTTCCGTACAAATTTTACCCTAACGGACTTCAATATAACGTTATATGAACATTTTAAAAACAACGTTATTTTATCTAACCATTGTTTAAGGTTTTTGAAATGTCTGTTTGTAATTATTTCACAACAAACATCGTTTATGTAATTGTATCTTATAAAACGTTATATACTGGTTAGTTGAAACAACGTTACTTTAAAAATGTTCATATAACGTTGTATTGAAGTTGGTTAGTGTAAATATTGTATGGAAAGTTTCTATAACATTTAAATAACGTCATCAGATGTTCATACAACGTTGACTTCAATAATAATTCCAATCACAAAAGTTTTGCAAAACTCAACTTTTTAATAGCGTTTATACAGGGTTTTTGCTAACAAACATCAGTTCGACGATGTTGGTTGCTTAAAATAAAAATTATTCCTTGTTTTATAGTATGCCACATAAGATAAAAGTTTTTTTAGCATAATAAACTGAGCAAAATGAAGAAAATTTATCAAACCAAAACAAGTTTATGCTTATTTCTTGAGCTTTAGATCGCCATACATTATTTAGTACCGTGCCAAAATTAATAAAAAACTGAAAAAAGTACAAAACAAAAACTCCATCAAGCTCAAGGAAGATTAGACAAATTAAGTGAAAAAGATTACTTGTTTCTGTTAATTTTACTATTCAATGTAAAACGATTTTGAAATCAAAACTGACCACATATATAAATAAACAAATAATAAATAAAAAGTAAACAATTAAACAAATAAAAAATTAACAGATAAATTAATTAATATAAAAGGCGAACTGTTAATTTAATTGTTGTTATTTTTATAAATAAATAAATAAACGAACAAATAAACAAATAAAAAAAATAAAAAAAATATACAATAAAACAAACAAATAACTAAATGAAAATAAAAGTCGAACTGTTAGTGTAATTGTTGTTTTTATAAATAAATAAATAATTCTATATTTAAACAAATAAACAAACATATAAATAAATAAACAAATATATAAATAAATAAACAAATACATAAACAAATACAAAAATAAAACAAATGAATAAACAAAGGAGAACAAAATCGAACTGTTAATGTAATTGTTGTGTAAACACAAACGTCTTCGCCAAGCCCTCACAAAAAGCATCGCATGTCGAGGAAGTAAATATTTATCAATGAAGCTTCAGGCCACACCAAGAAAAATATTTCCCAAAAGACTAGATGATGAAGCTCTCCCATTTCCTCTCTCCTGTCAGGGGCTGTCCATGGAAAAGACGATCTATGGTCCGCCATTCGTCTTTATCTGCTTTGCTGTGGCAAGAACAGAAGCCATTTCCTCTTCTTGGTTTTGTCTATTAGTACAACTGATGAATACGAGGAAAAACAATCGCGATGCATCGAATATTCATAGACATTTGTTCTAAAAAAAAAATAGTTTCTAAAGATATAAATAAATAAATTTTATAACATATTTTGTTACTTAATAGTAAAATTTAGCAAAGGTTGTTTATAATATTAATTTCAATGTATTTTAGCTCATGTAATAACCTATTTAGGTGTTGAAAAGTTAACATGACAAAAGTAACTTTTTATAACGTAAATTTCAAATGAGCCACAATAATAAATAATTTTCTATAGCAATGTTGTACGTAATAAAAAATAAAATAAGTAAAATTGTGGAAAAACATGTTATTAGAGAATAAGAAAAACAATTACATATCTACATATGTGAAATTTAACACCAATTATAAATAACAATAAATCTTAAAAATAATTAGTATAGAAAAATTATGGGAGTATCGTCTATAATAACAGAGTTAGTGCAGGGACATGTTTCATTAATTGTATATATTTATCTTTTATATTTTGTAGTTATCCGTATTTTCACGTTTGCGCCGCTAGCTCCCTGAACTAAGCCACTAATTAACAGCAATTAATTGTCAATCTTACATGGGAATAAAACGGAACGTATTTCATAGATTAAGTATTTATAACAACTATTGTTCTAAGCCAACCGACAGTAATATTAATACGCATTTTCTTGATTCAACTATAAATATATAAAATATACCAAACATTATTTTTTTACTAAAACGTATCTCACTAGAATTACATTTTTCTGTGTATATAACTTGACCCCACAAAAATAATTCGATTTTACAGCTTACAACTCCATAAGCATCTGTTCTAACATTCAATCAAAGATATTGCCCTCATGATGTATGGTAGATCAGATGACCTGTAAGTACAAAGCAAATGTTCTACTTTCTTCACCACGTCACCCCCGAGGTATATCTTTGATGGATATTCCAGAGTAATAATATTGAAGCGTTATTTGTGTTCACAAATACACGAAATCGACTCTCAACAATTTCCAGCATCATCAAATCTAGCTAAATGATTCCCATTGATTACGATATTGTTTTCTCTTGGCTTGAGCAAATACTTGCATTGACACATATTAGTATATAAATGTGTGTGTACGCGCGTGCGTGTACCTGTTTGTGTGTGTGCGTGTGTGTGTTTGTGTGTATGTATGTGTGTGTGTTTGTGCATGTGTGTGTTTGTGTGTGTGTGTGTGCGTGTATGTTTGTGTGTGTATGTGTGTATATGTGTGTGCGTATGTGTGTGTGTATATGTGTGTACGTATGTGTGTGTGTTTGCGCGCATGTGTGTACTAGTGTGCGTATGTGTGTTTGTGTGTGCGTGTTTGTGTATGTGGGTTTGTGTGTGTGTGTGTGTGTGTAGGCGTGTGTGAGTGATTGTGTATATGTGTTTGTGTGTGTGTGTTTATGTGTATTTCCATGTACAGTATGTGTGAGTGCGTGTGTGTGTGGTGTGTGTGTGTGTGTATGTGTGTTCGTGTGTCTGTGGGTGTGTGTGTGTGTGTGTGTGTGTGCATGCGCTTCTGTAAGTACATATCTGAAGTATTCGAAGTTACAGTTTTGTTGTAATACGTTTGTTAATAGTCTATAATCTACGTTTAATATATTTTCCAAGACTGTAAAAGGCCTTGAAGTTGTTTTCATTTGTGTCTAAATATTCTAAATTAAAATTCGATTGAACACATTATTTCCACGCTATTTCTTAATTAAGGATTGTTTGCAATGGTAGTTTTGAAGTTGTTTGAGATGTGTTAAGGAGTGAAAGACAACAATAAAATTCGAGTTGTCTTGAGATAAAGATTTAATGCACTTCAACCGTTTACAATTTGTCAGAAAATTGCAAAAAATTATAAGTATTCGAAAATATTAGTATTTAAATAATTTATCTTCAACAATTCTTTCACTTTATTACATTTAAGGTTTAATAGTTTTGTTATAATCTTAACTTATGTAACCCGTAAAAAAATATAAGAAATCTACCTTGAAATATCTCCAAAGATAAATAGTTATACAATAACATGTAAATTATAAATAATTATAATATAAAACAACATTCTAGACTTATTTTTGTCATTTGGTTGTATTTTGTTTCAATTATAATTTAGAAAACTCTAACATCAGAAAAGCTTATGAACAAACAGATAAAACTTTCAACATTATTAATGTTTGAGCAATTTATGTTTGTGTGGTGGTTTTGTATTTTTTTAAATATCAATATTCTAAAAAGTATTTAATTGTAATTAATCTTTATCCAGTAGTACACAGTATTTTACTTTGAAATTATAAATTGTTCTTATACAATTAAACCATTGTTAATATTACAATAAATTGTTTGATTGAATATATCGGTATGTCAGATTGCAATATGTTATCAACTAAATTATATTTGGCTGAACAATTGATGATATAATTATGTCTTCGCCTATATTATATATGTCCAATATTATCAATTTTTAATGCGGTAATAAACTTTATTTTATTGGATGAAGTTTAGATAAAAAAATATTTTTGTTGTTTTTTTTTCACTTGTTTGATATTTGTTTTTTTTTATTTTGAAAATTAAAGTTATGTATTTTTGAACTATTAGACTGTTTCTTGTTAATTTGATTGTATGTGTTTTAAAACAAATTGAAGAGAAATAGCATTATATTGTTCTCTCTGTAATATATATTATTTATTTCGCATTAAAAAATTAAAAACATTTATTATAAAAAAGTTTTGAAAATATGTATCCATAATGCTACTTTACTCATAATTTTTGGCATTTATAATCATTAACGTTGATTTATACCTTTTTTTACTTAAATTTCACATACTTAAGTTCAGTTCAAGTTTTTTAATGTTCTAACAACAAATCTTATAACAAATTATTCTGTTCATAAGATAAAATAAATCTAAACAAGTTTATCATTTAACAAATTAAGTGAAACGTGAATGCCGTTTACCGTAGAGTTTTTGACGCTTCATCATTGCCAAAAGTATCTATTACTTGTCAAGATTTACATAAATTTCAACATGTAAGTTATTTACCAAAACAAAATTACTTCAATAATTTTATCAAAAGAGATTTATCTTAAAGGCAAAAATATTTATTTTATCTTCTTTCAAAATGGTTACAATGGATTATTCACGAGTTTAACAGATTTGTTCTAAGATCATTGGAACACATTTGTCAAGATCAGCTCTATTTTTTTATCAGTCTGCCTCAAAAATTTCATCATTTTTCATGGAATAGAAAGAAAGACAAACGAACTTAATTTTGTTTCACCAATTACTCTGCATTTACATTTCTTTGTATCACTTCTTGGATTTTGTTTTAATTCAAGTTTTTAATTTTTACATAGGTATCAATTAGTGTAGCCTAAATGAAAAAAAAGTATTATCTAGTACAGGAGTGAGCAAACGCGACATCGGGTGCAAAATGGGCACTGAGCTGAGAACCGGTGCCCAGTAACAAATTTATGATTTTCTTAAGTTAGCCATAAAAAATGTTCCATACAATTTTCAATATTTGATTTTTAGCTACCTTAGCATAATAGTGTATGGAATTTTTACTTAGTTTTTGATGAATTTATTGCATTTTAAGTTTACATCAGAGTAGTTTTATGACATATGATTTCGTATTTCGTTGGTAGACATTTCCATTGCATTTGCATTCATTAAATTATTATGATTATTTTTGAAGTTGCAAGTTATGTTTAACAGTTTTTTATTTCATTAATTTTAATGTACATACTTTATACATATTTGAATGCAATGAAACGTATTTAAATAAAACACAATTTATTTAAATGTTTTAATAACCCCTTTAAAGAACTCAAGAAAAATAAATAAGAAAATGTCAAGCTTCACCAAAGTTCTCTATTTCTTCACTCAAAAATATTCGATAGTTTTTTCATTATTGTTTCATACCAAAAAAAATTTCCAGAATATAGAAACATTAAAAATTGTTTAATAATCTAACATTTAATTCAAAAATGATTGTAGTTCTTTCATGAGACATTAGAAAATAAATGTAAAATATTTTGAAACAATAAGATAATAATGTTAGCATCTATATTCTTGTGAATTTGACATCGAACAACGCAGAATAATAACCATCTAAAATCCAAATAAAGATTATCACAAGGACAAATAAACTGCATCAAATGTAGTCATAAAAACAATTAAAAGTTAGCAATGTTTTACATTATACCTTACATTTTAGATGGTTAAATCTTATTTCAATTGTATTTATATTTTCTAAAACATGTTAATTATGTACATAATTATATCAAAAGCTTAACACAAAATTTAGATATTAATTTTTAATTATTGTTGGATTTAAAATTTGAAATTAATAGCTTTATAATAGGAATTAAAATGCTAAACACAAAACTATGCTCCAACTACTTCCATTCAAATTGACCGAAAAAGTACAAAAGAAACTTTTTTGTGTAAGAAAGTTCGCGAAAAAACTTTAATGTGCAAGATTTTTTGTTTGAATTTCAAGCTTAAAATTTTGTAATTTTCTAACGATATGTCTAATTATACAAAATGTTCTTTTTGTGAGTTTTTTCCATAAACTATTTTACATTGAGATTTTATGTTAGATTAATTTTAGAGTTTCTTCTTTAACTGCTTTTTACTAGTTTAATTGAATCTTCGATTATCACAATGTGCTGCATCCAAAATAAAATTTTGATAACAAAGACGTTATTAACATTTCCCATAGATTTTTTGCATGCTGATTCCAGAAATCAAACTCATTTTCCCCGGGAGGTTCGCATGTTTTTGTAATAATAACACAGTCAATGATCACACACGGACATTACACAGCATCAGGATTAAAACGAATACTACCAGTGTTCAGCACGCAAAATTGAACAGGAAAATGATATTTTCAATTATGTTACATTTTTTATGAAGCTCAGTGTAATTATTCTTTTATTGTCTTATGGAAAAAACATTTAATGTTTGTGGATAACTTGTCATTTATGTTTTTGTACTGCACAGTATGTCTAAAATATTTGTATAACTAACTAAATTCCAAATAAACATCACCATAATACTAAAAAAATAATTCAAGTTTTGCATTTGTTTATTAATGTTTTCATTAATCATTTCTAGTATAGACTTACTGTATATATTTTGATCAGATATTAATAAACATACAATATTATAGATATTGTTGATAATTTTATAATTTACGCTCGTACACTTATGTTTAGGGTAGTTTGGTTTGTTTTAATTTAAATACTGAATTTATATTTTTTAACTGCATAGCAAAACATTTTAGAAGATAGAAATAACGGAAGCAGTGTTCATTAAATAACATCAACCGACAACTAATGTCCATGTATATAATGTGAGATTAGTTGTTATTCTAAACCTCTTTACTCCATTAGTATAACAATTTATAACACAAATTTTTATATTCGGTTTTAACAAATTTATTTTCTATATATTCATATCTATCAGCCAATGTAATAATGTAACTTTGCTTGTGACCAGATGACTCTGGTGAAACTAGTCGAGAAATATTGTTTGCAAACCTTGTTTTAATTTTCCTAATGAACAAAAACGCTGATTCACAAAACTTGAAAATTCAAAATTAGCAAAACGTGATTAAACGATAATCTTTTTTCGCGTTATTCAAATATACAGTATTTATATATATATATATATATATATATATATATACCAACATGTCGGCCTTCTTGTGTAACTCCATGGTGAAAAAGTGGCCTTCATGAGCATTCCGCTGTACTATGATGTAAACTAAGAGTGTGCATGAATACATAGATGTTGTTCTACTAAGTCAACTTACAAATTCAGCTAAAGATAGTTGTATATGTTACATAAGCCCATTTGCTACTTGACTATAACCTATATTTAATTAATTTATCTTTTGTTACTTAATTATATACCTTTCTTCTTAGGACAGATGAAGCCATTTTTCGTACACATATATACAATATCTATTAAAAAGTAGATATATATGTTCGCCAAGTGTCTTATATAATGTACACATGAAGGGCAGGTACACATGCAGGCCGACATTTATATATATATATAAACACGCTGTATACACAAATATACATAAATATGTATATATATATATATATATATATATATATACATATATATATATATATATATATAAGTAGACTTATATACATGTGTAGCTATATGTATACATTTTTCTAAAAGTCCTGTGTGTACAGATTAGGTATGTTTGTAAACATGAAACATAGTTTGCATATGAAAGAGTAAGAAGACACTAATTGGGAAAAACTAGGACTTCAAAGAACACAAAAACAATTAAACACAAAAACACAATTAAATGAAAAAACAACCAACAGTCAAAAGCAAATACTACCATCAAAAACAATACAAAAACAAAAAAAAACAATAACAACAGCAATAATAAAAACAAATACGAGTTTGAGTTTTTTGATGCTTCGAACTATTTTAGCTTGTATTCATATCAAAACTAAATATTGTAAATAAAAGCTATAAACGATTTCCATTTAAGGATTAAATAAATATGCGAGTGTATTTTATTCAATATTTTCAAATACTTCTTCATACTTTCAATTTTGTTAAATACTTTTTCATACTTTTAAACTTTGTGAAACACTTTTTTATATTTTCAAATTCTGTGAATTTGTTTTCTTACTTTCAAATACTGTGATATACTTTTTCCTACTTTAAAATTCTGTGAAATATTTGTTCATACTTTCAAATTTTGTGAAATACATTTTCATGCTTACAAATAACGTGAATACTTTTTTAGACATTAAAAATCTATGAAATAGTTTTTCCTACTTTAAAATTATGTGAAATACTTTTTCCTACTTTAAAATTATGTGAGCTAACTTTTCATACTTGAAATTACTGTGAAATAACTTTTCATTTTCAAATTTTATGAAATACTTTTTCATACTTTCAAACACTGTTAAATATTTTTTCATACTTTAAATTCTGAGAAACAAACTTTAATATTTTAAAGTTTTATGAAATACTTTTTCAGATTTTCAAATACTGTGCAATACATTTCCGTACTTTAAAATTTTGTAAATTTTTTTTCCTACTTTAAATTAATGTGAAACAATTTTTCATATTTTCAAACTCTGTGAAAAAAATATTTCGTGTTTTCAAATTCTATGAAATACTTTTTCATACTTTAAATTACTGTGAAATCATTTTTCATATTTTCAAATTGAGAAACAAATTTTTATATTTTTTAAAATTTTGTGAAATCATTTTTCATACTTTCAAATTTTAAGAAACAATTTTTTATATTTTGTGAAATACTTGTTCATACTTTCAAATCCTGAGAAACACTTTTATATTTTTAAATTTTGTGAAATACTTTTTCATACTTTCAAACTCTGAAAAACAAATTTTATATTTTTAAATTTTGTGAAATACTTTTTCATTTTTTCAAATTCTGAGAAACATTTTTATATTTTTAAATTTTGTGAAATACTTTTTCTTTTTTTCAAATTCTGAGAA
>JARUHE010319020.1:0-11547 GCA_031471125.1 Archaeomysis grebnitzkii | reverse complement strand
ATCATTGGTATCTTTTGACTTATCATTGGTATCTTCTGACTTTTCATTGGTATCTTTTGACTTATCATTGGTATCTTTTGAATTATAATTGATATCTTTTGAATTATCATTGGTATCCTTTGACTTATCATCGGTATCTTCTGACTTATCATTGGTATCTTTTGACTTATCATTGGTATCTTTTGACTTATAATTGGTATCTTCTGACTTATCATTGGTATCTTTTGACTTATCATTGGTATCTTCTGACTTATTATTAGTATCTTTTGACTTATCATTGGTATCTTCTGACTTATCATTGGTATCTTTTGACTTATCATTGGTATATTTTGACTTATCATTGGTATCTTTTAACTTATCATTGGTATCTTTTGACTTATAATTGATATCTTTTGAATTATCATTGGTATCTTTTGACTTATCATTGGTATCTTTTGACTTATCATTGGTATCTTCTGACTTATCATTGGTATATTTTGACTTACCATTGGTATCTTCTGACTTATCATTGGTATCTTTTGACTTATCATTGGTATCTTTTGACTTATCATTGGTATCTTCTGACTTTTCATTGGTATCTTTTGACTTATCATTGGTATCTTCTGACTTATCATTGGTATCTTTTGACTTATTATTGGTATCTTTTGACTTATCATTGGTATCTTCTGACTTATCATTGGTATCTTTTGACTTATCATTGGTATCTTTTGACTTATCACTGGTATCTTTTGACTTATCATTGGTATCTTCTGACTTATCATTGGTATCTTTTGACTTATCATTGGTATCTTCTGACTTATCATTGGTATTTTTTGACTTATCATCGGTATCTTTTAACTTATCATTTTAATCTTCTGACCTATCATTGGTATTTTTTGACTTATAATTGATATCTTTTGACTTATAATTGATGTCTTTTGACTTATAATTGGTATCTTTTGACTTATCATTGGTATCCTTTGACTTATCATTGATATCTTTTGACTTATCATTGTTAGCTTTTGACTTATAATTGATGTATTTTGACTTATAATTGATATCTTTTGAATTATCAGTGGTATCTTTTGACTTATCATTGGTATCTTCTGACTTATCATTAGTATCTTTTGACTTATCATTGGTATCTTTTGACTTATCATTGGTATCTTTTGACTTATAATTGATATCTTTTGACATATCGTTGTTAGCTTTTGACTTATAATTGATGTCTTTTGACTTATAATTGGTATCTTTTGACTTATCATTGGTATCTTTTGACTTATCATTGGTATCTTTTGACTTATCATTGGTATCCTTTGACTTATAATTGGTATCTTTTGATTTTGTTTGATGATTCTAACATGTTTTTCAAGGTCAAGTTTATATTATATTTTACAATTTTGTAAGGACGTTTTCGTCACATGCTTAATAGTTATTTATCTCCTCGTGTGCTAAATGGTTAAAGCATCTGTACAAATTGAAATGAAGACTTTTGGAAATTTAAAAATAGAAAATGTAAAACTAAAAGTATTCAAAGTTGAACAAAACTAAATTATATTTTTGTATTATGTATCTAATTGTAATTTATTTTCATGTATGAAGTAATTTTCAAGCAATTTACAAAGATTTTTAGACTTGTGATACAGCTTAAGAAAGAAATACATTTATTAACTTAAATAATTTTCAAATAAACTTATTTATTGATTCTCTTATTTATTTACATTTTAATTTTATCTGAAAATCATGAAATGATACAAACCTACAGTTATTACAAACTTTCATTCAATAATAACCTTTTGACGCATCAATATTTGCTGCCATAAAGACGACTATACATTAAAATTAGTGTTAAAAAAACATTAATTCGTCAGTCAAAGGACTAGATCCTTAAGAAATACATATTTTGAAATAAAAGCTGAAAAGTGAAAAAATATTATTTGTCTCATTATTTTCATTTATCGAATCGAAAATATATTGATGATGTATTGAGTCTAAACACCATAATGTAAAAATACATGTTCGATTTAAATTTATAAATATAAGAGTACAATGTAAGTAATGTTAACAAACAAATTCGAAAATTAAGACAGGTATTTTAATGTTGTCACAACGTTATTACAATGTTGTTTTAAAATCTTATAACATTTATACAACGTTGTATTTTGCAAAACCTTTGTCATTAGAATTAGTATTGAAACCAACGGTGTATAAACATCTAATAACGTTGTTTAAACGTTATAACAACTTTCAGTACATATTTTACTTGATCCCAACTTCATTACAATGTTATATGAAGGTTTTTAAAACAACATTGTTTCAACCAAACATTGCTTAACGTTTCTGAAACGTCTGTTTATAACTATTCCACAAC
The DNA here is from genome assembly GCA_031471125.1 of Archaeomysis grebnitzkii. Taxonomy (NCBI): domain Eukaryota; kingdom Metazoa; phylum Arthropoda; class Malacostraca; order Mysida; family Mysidae; genus Archaeomysis; species Archaeomysis grebnitzkii. The sequence continues at coordinate 9,197 of JARUHE010319020.1, read as the reverse complement.
AAACCTGTACTCAACGTTTCATTGATGTTGTTTATGTAACCATAGATCAACAAAAGTTAAAACTGAAACAAGGTTGTTTTAAAAATGTTCTTATAACGTTTCATTGAAGTTCGTTAGAGTAAAACGTTGTTATAACGTTTAAATAACGTTATCGGATGTTCATACAACGTTGGCTTCAATAATAATTCCAAAGGCAAAGGTTTTGCAAAAAGCAACGTTTTAATAACGTTTATAATTGGTTTGTTGCTTAAAAAACTTTATTCAATTCTCAAGCAATGGTTGAAACGACATTGGTTGCCCACTGGGATAGTGTTAATGTTTAAATTAAACTCTATTGATTATTTAATACAATACATATTAAACATTAAACTAAATAGTGAATTAAAAATAAAACCCATAAAGTATAAAGCTATTGAATATTCTATTAATAATTGATAAATATTAAATAAAATAAAACATTAAACACCCAATAAACAAATATGAAATACAATGAACATTAAATAATTAAATTAAATAGCGTCTATTAAATAAAATAAAACATAAACACAAAGTTAAACAAACATTAAATCAAGTAACGATGAATATAAAATAGGATAAGCATTAACCATTAAAAAAAATAAACATAAAAGATTACATTAACTAAACATTAAATATCAGCTATAATAAACAATAAAAATTCAACTAAATATATTAAATGCTAACATAAATGAAAATTAAACATCAATTAAAATTTATATTAAGCACTAAATTAAAAATTGGACGTTAATATGAGTAAGTATTAAGAATTAAAGCAAATAACATTAAACACTATATTAAACAAACATTAATCATAAGAAAACATTAATTAAACAAAATGAATCTTAAACACTAAATGAAATAAAATTTAAGCATTATAAAAAATAAACATTAAACAATAAATTAAACAAACGTTATTTATTAAACAAACATTATTTATTAAACAAATTGAATGTTAAACATTAATTTACAGGAGTATTAAGCATTAATTTAAATTAATATTAGACATCAAGTTGAGTAATCATTAAACAATAATTCAAATGAACATTAAGAATTAAATTGAGTAGATATTTAGTATTAGTTTAAATAAATTATACTAATTAAGCTGAATAAATATTAAGCATGACATATAATAAATATTAATTATTGGTTTAAATAAATATTACACGTTGATGTAAATAAATATTAAGCATTAAATTTAATATACATTGAAAATTAAGCATAAAACAAATAGTTTATTCAAAACACATTTTTAATTGAAAAACACATACGAATGAATACAATACATTTACAAATTTATTATAACTAACAATTAAATATTTTCAAGCTTAAATTTAACAACAAACAATAATATTTTTGATTTTCCACACATCGCATATGAAGATTTTTTAAATTTGATTTTGAATTCTATTTTATAGAAGTATAAAACAATATTTAGATTAACTTTGAACAGTTATTACATACTAGTTTGTTAATCTCGACGTTTTAAAGTTTTTATTTATTATGTATTTTATACTAATACATATTATATAAGACTTATTATTAATGTTTACTTTTTGTTAATTTTTTAATATTAGTATTTCAATCTTAAGCTCACTAGCTGTAAATAAGTGTAACTAAACTATTTTTATATTTTTAACGTAATAGTCATGATGTTTGTCACAAACACACTAGTTTTTCAGTTGGTTTAATGAAATCTTATGTTATTTCATTTTTTTGTTTTTATTTTATCTTGTTTTATTTCACTGTACTTTTTGTTATTTTATTATATAATGTTTTATTTTATTTTATTTTTTTATTTTTCTTAATTCGACTTCATTTTCACTTAATTTAAATTTAAATTTAATTAATTTGATCAAACTCTTAAAGAATTGAAATTTCTCCTAAGGTGTTGCACCTGTCCAACTGCACCCTTGCTGAGATCAACGGCGCTTTCTTGGCCACCGTCAACACCATCGACGACACCTACATCACCACCACAATGTCGTCTGCTCGAGGTCTTATCCAAAGTGATGGTGGTGACCTACAACGCCTGGTCGGTAAAGCCTTCGAGAACGATGTTGTCAACGTCGACAGCAACACCAACAAGTCGCTCGTGGCTGAGGTGTTGAACGCGTAAGTCAAAGTTATTTCATGTTGATTGGTGTTAACTTCTCATTAATGGCAATGCAGGTGTTCTGGAGGTGTTCAAGAACGCATCAATTGTATAACATCTTTCTTACGACAGCTGTGCGGTTTTCTGCAAGGTGGTCAAAGATCATAGCTTGGTTTTCATGCCAACGAAATCTTTGGCCAACACTAACTAAACTCTTCCACAGGTGGGTGGAGACGCGGACCAGCGGAGACATAACGAAGGCGGTGGACAGTGGAAAGCAGATTTCTCTTCCAAGTTTGATCTCTGTGGCGAGCTTCACAAACAATTGGCTGAAGGATTTCAATACAAACCTCACCTTTGACAAAGGACTTTTCTATAGAAAGTCAAACGACAGGTATATTTCGCCTTGATTTTCCTCTCAGATTGTAGACTAAGACTGGTATATGGTAACATTACCTTATTGTAATTATCGTATTTATGGTAATGCTATCAAATAATTATCGTACAAAACTTCATTGATGATGTCTTAACCAATTATTTTACCCTACAATATGTTTAAAAAACATAACGTAATTTCATATAGTAATACTTTTATATGGTTATCATAATTGTAGTAATTACTGTACCATATCTTTAAATTTAAGTTCTGTACAATATAATTGTATTGCACGAAAACAACTATAACTTAAACATTGTGACATATTTGTACAATAAATACATTTTTTAGAACGATGTCAATAATGGAAATAAATGATGATGTTAATTATAATAATACTGTTGATAATTATTTCAATGATACGATGATAGTTGTTTTTTTTTGGAAAATTAGTGCTTTAAAATATAATGACGATAATAACAATATAACACTAATAATTATCATTCATGCTCTAAGCATGCAAAGGAAAAACTTCATCGTCCTAATCAAACACAAACGCAAACAAGTATATAACGTACAAATAGAACTCATTAAAATACAGATTAATAACAATTTCTATCAACATAATAAATTAACGTAATTAGTCATAAATAACAACTATAACTATAATAAATAGAACAAGTCTACGGAATTGCTCCACCATAAGAAAGACAATGAAATGCCAATATAACAATAACAATAATTCGAAGTATTAATTGTAATACAAAAGAATAAATATTGAGATTTTATTCTAATGAATTTTATAGTATATTTTTTTTAAATAAATACAAAAAAATAGTTAAATCAAATTTTAACACTGCAATACCTAACTAAAACCGTTTTAACTTTCTGGTCAATAATTTTCGAAAGCATGAAAAATATGTCTCTCGATATTTACTTCAAAAATGACAAAGTTCTATAAACTTATGATATTGTTAGCCCATGAGATATGTTCTTAAGCTTATAAAACACTATTCAATTGAAATTTTAACTCTCATTATTAGTGTTTATGATTTAATATTTGTAAAATCACTGGTTTGTATGCCTTACCCTAGGAATGGCATAGATGCACCTAACTTTAATTACCACTTTTTCCATAAAATACACGAGTTTTAACTTAGTTAGTTTTATTGAAAGAGGAATGTGTTTATATGCATAAGCGATGGCATCAGAGATATATTACCATACCACTATTTGAGCGGTCTATAAATTGTGTATTCCATATAATATGGACTTAACAAGAGTGGACTAAAAAGATATGTGAACTGAAATATGTATTTAATACTACATGTTAAATGCCAAGAAAGGTTAACAATACCTTTTTCAACTGTATTATAGGGAAACAATAATTTCGGATCAAAAATAAGAAAAATTATTTACGATTATGTTATGTTATAATAAAAGGTTGTTAATCATATATTTTTATAGCATATATTCAGTTATATTATCGGTTTTATCAATCCTGTAAATGCTTTCAATTTACATATGTTTGAGAACTAGCATAAACTGGAACAAAAAAACAAGAATGATACACAAACATATACAAAAACATTAATAAACTCCACTACAGTGCCATTAAATAAATTTTACAAAAGTACATATGTTTTGTATTCTATATAATATATTGTCCATAAATTATCTATTCCACACATTTTTAAGTTCATATAATTGGAACTCTGCTGTTCTATTATAGTTCTCTTAATAGTATATTTATCTTGGGTATGCAGTGGTATTAACCGTGTCATATATTATATAGATGGTAGTATCACCAAAATACTACCATAAAATCCATGTATTCATGGATCGTAACTAGATACATGGTCAGCAATTTACCGTATATGTGACTATAATACCAAAAACGTAGTATATAACTGAAGGGTCCAACCCTCCAGTCGATGACAGACGTGACCCATGTGTTTCCAATGTTGTGGCATGCTCGATGTAGAAATGCCGGGCGTATCGCCCGCAAATTACAATACCAAAACCCCGCAGGCTCAATCCTCTCAGTCGAGGATAGAGTGGGATCGACAACAACAACCCATGTGTACCAACAGTTTTTAAAGAATCCTATAAAGATTGTGCTGTATCACCTGATTTAACCAGAACTCAGACTGAAAATTTAAAAGTGATCTGGAAAAACCTAATGCAATCCAAGAGTCCAAATCACCTTTTAACTTAATGTCCAAGGAATGAATGCTTACGGTATGAATGACGTAAATGTGTTTGATAAATTATTTATATTTGTAAATGTTTTGGCATTTATGTTCAGGTATTTATTTAATAGAGGACGCTGCACCCTGGTTTTATAGCACAATCACTGGAAAAGCCTACATAATAATACCAAATGTTAGCCTTGAATACCATAAAAGTCTTGCTTTTTGCACCAGAGCATGTCCTGACTTTCTATTGCAGGTATGAAATCCCGATGATGGTGGGTAAGTTCGTGCTTCCCCTGGGCTACTCCTCGGCCTTGGAGGCACGAGTGCTGGAGCTTCCCTTCCAGGAGCGAAGAGTTTCTCTCTTTGTGTTTCTCCCAGACGACCTCGACGAGGGTCTTTCAGCGCTCGAAAGAAACATGACTTTCAACAACATCCGATCCCTCCTTTCCACTCTGCAGGTGAGCTAGATGTGGCAGCCTTGGAAGCATGGCTGACATTAATTTATTGTATTTATCCTAATTACGGTGACGATAAAACAGATTAGTGAACACGATTTTATTGTTCTTAAAAACTTTCTCATATCTCATCATATACCTTAAAAATCCCACTTTTAATTCACTTTTTGATGTTTTAACATAACAAGAGTTAATACAGAATCATGTCATATGCTAACCTAGGTGACCTGAATGTGCGGATGGATATGGGCCAAGTGTGACCCATATTGACTTTGCTGTCAGGGATCTATACCTCCTCAATCTATGATTACACCCACTAATAAAATTGAAGAAGGGATTGACCTAGATCACATGGGACTTTGAAACCCAAAATCACTATTCCAAAATGAACAATCTGGGTAGCCTTACTTAAGCTATTAATAAGACCTTACAAGAGACTTGAAAGAACTTACAAGATCTTGTAAGAAATAACAACATCTTGTAAGAACTTTCAACATCTTACAAGGTCTTCCACCTTGTGACTGATTTCATTTAGTCTTTTTCTTTAACAGGATAATTTTTTGTATATTTAAAACACAATTTTTTGTAAGATTGTTACCAAAAGTTAGGAGTTAATTTATTTGTTGATCTGTTTATTGCAGATGAAATAACCTTGATAATGTTTTTTATTATTATTTTCTAGGATGAAACTGTAAATATCAGACTGCCAAGATTTTTCATAGATATCAAATCACCTTTAAAGATGTCTTTAATAAATTTAGGAATTACTGAATTGTTTGCTCTTGAAGAAGAATCCCTCAATGCAACAGAAACTGGAAATGATGAAAATTTATGTAAATCGAACGATAAGAATATTAAAGTAAAAAACATTATTAACAGGTAAAGTACTTTTTTATTTCCTATTCTAAATTGTTTGAAGTTCCGTTTTTTAAATAGATAATTCAAGAAATATGTTTGGAATATAGTTTTTAATAATTAACAATGATAATTTGTGAAGCATTATCTATTCATAGCTTTCATAATAAATTATAAATATGTAAGAAATACTAAAAACAATTTTGTAGAAATGTTGAAATCAATAGTTTTTAAAAAATGAAAAACCTACAAAAGTCTTACATAATGTAGAAATAGGTAAAATAAGTGAACATTTAAAATGAATTACATAAATAAACAAAATAAGTGAACATTTCAAATTATTATAGGAATATATAAATTAAGTAAACAATTGACATTATGATAGAAATAAGCAAAATAAGTGAAGAAATAAAATGATTATAGAATTAAACAAAATAGGGTTCAAATACATCTCGCACTAACATTGTATTTATTCACTTCTTAATAAAATTGTATTACTAACCTTTGGTCAATGATCTTGAAAATGTAATGGGAGATCTGAATTAGGTTTTACTTATTGGTGACGTCAGCTTTTCAAATAAAACTTTAATTTGTTTTGACGAATTCAATGTAGGGAACAATTTTCTTCAACTTATTCTTCGCTAGGATTTCCTCTTTGCCCTGTCTCTTAACCATTCGTCTCATAAATGTTTTCTTGCTAATCTTCTCTTATCCTATCTTTCCACCTAAGCTTTGGTCTCCATTTAATTATATGATCTTCCGCTTCCATGTTCATTACTCTTCATCCCTTCTCACTACATGAATGGCCAAACCAGTTCAATCTCCGTTCTTGCATATTCTTACTTATCTCTGCAACTTTTACTGTGCTTCTTATATATTAATTCCTTATTTTATCTTTTTCTGTTACACCGCACATCCTCCTCAACATTCGTATCACTGCCACGCTCATCTTCTTTTATTGTGCTTTCTTAATTGCCACTGCTTATCAATCATACAGCGTAGCAGGCCTAGCAATTGTCTTATACACCTTTCCTTTCAGTAGTGCACTTGAATTTTTGTCAAAGAGCAGCTCTGATGCATTCCACTGAAATTTAACTCTGTGATTGACTCATACCTCAAGCTCTCAGCTCTCAGTCACGTGTAAGCCCAGGTAGTTGAAAGCAGACTCTCTCCAGATGATCTCTTCATCTAAGTCTTCATCTTGCACACCAGTATAATATTTTTCCACGTTAGACGATTTTAACTTGTTGCGTGCAAGTGAAATCATTACGTATATATAGATTATTTAGGTTGAAAAAAGGGATTAGTTTGAAAATAAAGTGCAAACCTTTGCTGGTTACACTGGTGTTCACAAGCCTTCAGGGTTCTAAGGTCAGTTTATGTTATCAATCTACCAACGTGAAGGTAGGTTGGTTACGTATACTTATTTCAGAAATATGTAAAATAACATATGAAAGTCGGTTGCTGGGGACAACATTATTATGGTTCATTCGTAGTTTTTTTTTTATGTTGAGAACTTTTTGTACTTTTCTAATCATTTTTAAAATATAATTTTTTCTTTTTCTACTTCTTAGTTTTGCCGGGAAAGGGCTAGAGATCCACAACTCGGCTTATTTAAAAGTGAAATGTCAACAAAATTTTATGTTGCTATTTGCAGTTAGTTTTTATACTAAATACTAGTAGAAAAAAAAACATTTAAAAACAGTATTGCAAACCACCATTTTCAGGCAATTCCTAAAATAACTTTCAAAATTTCCAACATGGCTTAAATTGCATTATTTTATGCTTAAGTACTGGTGCATACGTTATGTGACAAATTATGTTAATATATATAGAGAAATACTAAGTTTGTTTGTATAGAAAGAAAACACTTCTAAGACAGATAAGCAGACACTACGTTAACGTTATTAGCATTGAATGCATAGTTTTGCTGTGTAAATAGCCTTCGCGCACTTTCCTAATTTATAATAAGAAAGATAACAAAATAAGGTATAAAACAGACAAACACATCAGAGAGCATTTTGTTCGTTCAGCTTGATAAAAAATTGTTTTCATTAAAAGATGAAGCCTTTGAAGAAATTTTGTTTTTTGAAGAACCGAATAATTCCATTCAACGAAAGAAACATTTTATGCTGACATAATTTAGTAAAAATCTATACGTGAGGATTCCTCGCTGCTAGAAGAATCAAGTCCTTCCATTGGACTGAAAGGATACTTGATGCTAAAATAATCTCATATACATCTAAAAGTGAAGAGTTGCCTTCACCAGAAGAACTAAGACCTTCCATTGAACTGAAATCATCTTGAAGACATCTAGAAATGAAGAATCCCGTCGCCAAAAGATCCAATCCTTCCAGTGGACTGAAGGGACATCTGATGCTGAAATCATATCGTAGACATCTATTCCTATTAATTATTAAAGTCACTTGTTTTGCAACAGCACTTACATGCATAATTCATTGTCCTCTTTGACATTTATAATGCATTGCCTTCGATGTTTGAACATTTCTAGATGTTCATGAATGTTCGAACAGGTCTTCAAATTTGAGTAAAAACTGAAATTGTTTTCATAAAAGTTCGAGCACACATTATTTGTTCTTTAGCGAATGTTTTCCCAGCAAATAGCTTCACTACATTGATATTGTATATTATACTTGATACATCAAGATGATATTGATCTAGTATACACAGTTTTTGATGCTAAAAAAATTAATTTCAAAATCTCAAGTAAGCATCTCGGAGATACGCTTTGTATGTGTTTTTAGTGTCCAACATATATTTAACTTTATGATGTTTTTTTGTACTTACTGGTATTATAGGAGCTGAAACTAACTAAGTGTATTCTTTTATGAAATCTAATTAAATATAGCAGTATTGAGATCTTTTGGGTGTGGACATTGCACCTTCTTTAGCATTTAAAGTGCGAGACAATATACTTGAACTTTCCGAAAATGTTACATAACTAGCTAGTGCGATACGGAGCGATGGAGGATCCACTTCAAAGATCAAGAAACGTCTGGATTTGGCCTTCTCTTCTCTTCTCTTCTCTTCTCCATTCTTCTCTTCTCTTCTCTTCTCCATTCTTCTCTTCTCTTCTCTTCTCTTCTCTTCTCCATTCTTCTCTTGTCTTCTCTTCTCTTCTCTTCTCTTCTCTTCTCTTCTCTTCTCTTCTCTTCTCTTCTCTTCTCTTCTCTTCTCTTCTC
>JARUHE010319009.1:0-11549 GCA_031471125.1 Archaeomysis grebnitzkii | reverse complement strand
AAATTATTGTTAAAACATTAAATAAAATATGACTGTAGGTTCCTAGAAAATATAACTATTTGGTAAATTAGAAGTTTGGGAATTAATCCCTGAAAAGATTATGCATGATTTGGTATATTACAGTATTTATTCATTTATTGAAGGGTGACTTGCCTTTTAAAATGTAACACTGCAGTTTGAAATAAATATACATTTATATAAAGGTATCCCGTTTTTGGTTCATATTTTTTATTTGCTGCCTATGGTTGAAGAAAGAAGATGTGTGACCTAGCAGGTCTGATTTTTGTGACTACACAAGCCATCTAAATTTTAAAAATATGTGGTTTTGGTCGAAATGGACATTTTTGCAATGCTTGTTTAGTGTCAAACTTAAGCATATTTACATGAGGTTGGGTTTGTTGGTTTCATTGACCTCTATCTTAAAGAGGATACTTAGGCAGCAAGTGAAGTCCAATGTATAAGGAGCCTATGACCTCTATATTAAAGAGGATACTTAGGCAGCAAGTGAGTGTCCAATGTATAAGGAACCTATGACAAGGAACAAGCTATACGTTGCTGCCCCATGATCGGAGTTAAATCTTGTCCAAGGTCTTCATCTTGACACCAGCAATAAAATTCTGAACAAGTTTTTATTTCGTTCTGATGCATCATTAAAACAGGTGAGCTGTTGATAAATGGTTTATCTTTTTTGAAAGGGTCGTCATTTTCCATCTTTACATTGTCAAATTGTTGAATATCAAAATGGAACTTGAAATTGTGTGTTTGATTTTATACCATGTATGTTTTTGGTTTCATATTTCATAGCCACATCAGTATTAGGATCAGTTTGTAATACCTTGTCAGTAATTTATTTGTTTTCATAATCTAGTACTCCAGGATCTAGTAGGCTGAATGGCAGCGCAGTTGAATGAAGATACAAAGAATGGTTAGCCACACTGGTCAACTACTTCTCAGCTGGGTCAGGTTTGATGTTTTTATATCTCGTCATGTCCCAGATGGCTTCCAAGCCCAGTCCTGGAGAGAAATCCGCGAGGGATGAGGTCAAGAACCATTTAAAATAATAAACTTCTTTTATTTATAAAATAAAATCTTGACGTGTTAATACACCGATCGGATGATAACCGATAATCTTTTTCGGTTTACAGGAAACCCACCAATTCTTTAAATTATGTAAACTATCTTTCAGCTCATCAAACATCTTTGAAAAAATCAATAATTTCATCACAATTTTTAAGAGCGCATAGAATATGTGATCCTCCTTTCTTCGATGCTGAAGTGAATAAAATATACGAAATATTTAAAAAACTTGGATATACATCCTCGTTTATAAGAAAATGTCATTCTAAAGCAAAACAAAGATTTTTCGAAAAGAGTAAAAGGATCAAATTTATAAGTTGCACGAGGAGCTCTGAGGTGAAGGAAGTATTATATACATTACTATTAAACTACTACAAGATCTGTTGATTAAATAACATGCATATACTTACGTAACAGTAAATCTAAAAGACTAGACTATCAAAGCCTTTTCTCTCACAAGATAAAAGGAATCCTCAAATTTCAACCTGCATATGCAAGGAAGCTCCCTCGCGTCCTCATCAACATGCCATCACATTCGATGAAATGAGGTCTTGCATGTCGCAGTTCATCTCTTCAGTCGACATGTTTCATATTGGGCGAGGTCAATGGACTAAATTCACTACACAGCTGTGCAAGCTGTGTATTATAATGCGCAGTTGCTACCATTTTTTTCATTTAACTCCTGCTATATGTCAAATCTCTCAGACACAAAGGTGAATAAAATTATACAACAAATTCAGTCCTTTCATGCATTAACGATGTAGTTTGTTTTAAAACACTGGTTAAACTTGATGGCGGTAAATGCATTGGCACCATTGCTAACATGTATCTACCTAGGATCCGCATGTCATAAAATAATTTCGAATATGGAAATAAATAGCTTAAATGTTGTTCCTAAATTTGACCTTTTCGAATCGTAGATTCTTGATTTTTTGGCGCGTATTTTGATGATAGTTGGGAGAGTATTGACAACACGTGCAGGCCTTTATATTTTATTATTTTTGTTAACATAGCCTATTAGGATATTTAAAAATAATGTGAGTATTATTTATCTAAAGTGGAAGTGTTTTACGCACGTTATATATTTAATTTATATATCTACGTCATAAGGTAGTTTTTTTAATATTATTTTTGAATCATTACCATAGATTAAAGATGTGTTTAATCTATGATGTTACTTTCAGTCTGATCTTGAAATGTATATATTGAACTCTGTCCGAGTCTGTCAACATGTTTAATCTAGATTCATTTTTGAAGTTTTGATTTCTCGCTGCAAAAGACAAACATCCTATATGAATCTAGACGTTCTACATAGAATTTATACTTTGTCAGACGTACAAAAATTAAATGAAAATTACTTTTGATTGCCATATTGGATTTTCGGACAGTGCCATTGAACGCTGACAATTATAACTACCATAATAATTCTTTGATTTAGTGTTATTGATGAATGTAACTACGTTTTACTGTAATGGAATTATTTGCAAATCCATTGTTTTAAATAAGCTTATATTAACTATGTGTTTACCTTGGGGTAGGACGAGGTAGTTCAATATAGGATGAGACCATTTTATCGTATATTGTATCTAAAATTGTCAAAGCTTAAAAATTGCATAGCCACAGAGAACAATACCTTGAAGAGTTAACTGTGACATTCCATAGTTAGAGCTGACAAGAGCTTGAAGAAGGAAAGGTGAAATTGCACAATCCCACAGCATAAGACATTGAAGAAAAAAGATAAGCAATTGCATACCCACAGAGGATAAGACCTTGAAGGAAGAAAGGTGACACTGCAAAGACACATAAAACAAGTCTTTGTAGAAAACGATGGAGGAAATTGCTGGATGAATACGAAGCCAGTCAATAAGCACAACTAACACCCTTTGAGGTCTGGAACAGCTAGAAGTTATACTCTGGAAGAGTCAAGAACTATGCACCCTGTAGTGCTGCTAAGGAATGACTATAATTAACATTAAAATCCAAACTTAAATTAAATTAAGATTAGAATCATGGTAAACAACTGGCCCAATTTGATGATCAAAAGCAGGAGCACGAACCGTTACATCTATACTAAACTCACCTTGCCCACTTTAAATTAAAACTAAATTCATGATTAAAATCAATTTCATCATTCAAGATCGCTCATTAAGTCTTTTACATTATACTTATTATATTTAAAGGTACTTGAGGTACTATTTAATTGCACAAATAGCTAACCAATTGTTAATTATGAAGTGGTTTGGGGGACTGTGAGAATTGAGATAACTACACTAATGTATTTCTGTTACCAACACATTACAGGGTTGTTCAAGTTCAATCAACATCTACAGACCAACATCATAGAACGTAAGGTAAGCAAATATAAATAAATAAGTTTAAACTGTAAAACTCTTTTGCACAAACAAAAAAATTATGTGAACAATTAGTATGCTCTCGTGAATAAAAGAAAGGAATACTTACAATGAAAATGTTATTACATTTATAGCATGTGAGTTTGTAGAAAATAATTATTAATATAATATAATTTAAGTACTTTCTAAGAAGCAATTTTGAAATTATTTTTCAAGAAATAATTTCTTTTGATGTAAGAAAACAAGATTATATGCTAACTCTTTTGTGACTGAATGTAACAACGTGTAGACACCATACGAGCTATTTTACTGCTAACTGTAATGTAATTTTTTAGTTCATGGCAACAATTATCTGATATTAAAGGGTTGAACCAGTAAATAAATAAAGTTCTTATGAAAAAGATTTTGTATAATAGGAAACCCCCAGCAGTTTTTTTTACATAAACATAAATACTAACTATAAACATTTTAAAACTAATCAGTTGTATTTGTTTTTACGAGCCTTATAATATAATGAATTTTGAAAAACAAAAAAAATGAACACAAAAACTTTATTTGTTCAAGATTTGCAATTAAATCATACAGGAAGTATATTATATGTGTAAAGTGTATTACCTGGGCCATCCATTCCTTTTCAGATATCAGACCCTAGATTCTGGTCAGTTGTAGCTTTCTTTCTTATAGAGTGTCTGCGGAGGTGTACAAAAACTAAGACATGAAAATAATAACGTAACTTGTAAAAATTTAAATCATGTCGGCAGTATAGGTATGTGCTTATCAGTTCATGTTGGTGTATCTTTAAATCAGTGTGTTTATTTGTAGTCGGAATTTACTGCGTTGTTTTATTAGAGAGGTCTATGTCCCTTGGCCTAGCTGCTTTGTTTTGCTATTTTTGCTGTTTGGAATTATTATTTTTTGTGTTGTGAATATATTTGTGAGAGTTGATACTCTCGAATGAAATTTTTGGAAGAATGAAAACGTTTATATATCATATGTAACATAAAAGTTATCATCATATACCTATTAATTATGACTATGTATTTCGTAATGATACGATGAGTGCCAAAATTTAAATTGGTTTACAACTTATAGTTAACCTCTAACTGAGATATTATGGACAAAATTGTAAATTGGTTGTAAACAAATATGCAACCAGTATAGTAAGGTTCGCGTAGCAGCCATGCGCTTGATTACTTGAGACAGATCTCTTAGATTTGCAGACCTTATTCTCAGGTATGTATTTAAAGGTATAAAAAATCTGTTTTTTGAATGTGCTTTAGTTTTTGGTGGGCTAATTTAAAATAGAACTATACTTTTTTGCACATTCAGTTAAATGTCTTTTCAACCAAGGTAGATGCAAAAATAACCGACGACAAAAGTTTGGGTATATTGAATACTTATTAAAATGTTTTATAGAAATCGTTCCATAGTTTTCCATAAAACCCATTTAAAGTTGTATGTCCATCAAATCTATTCATCTACACATGAACCATTTTTAGATTGTTTTCACTATCCTTGGAAAATGGAACAGTACCAAGTGCATGTAGGACCACAAACATCTACCCAATATTTAAAAAAAGGCTCTAATAATAAAGTGAAAAAATAGACCAGTTAGCTTAACAATCAACGAGTCATTTATTAGGAAGCACATAATGAAGTATCTAGAAAAGGAATATATTTTAGGGAAGGAATAACATGGATTCAGGGTGAAGAGGTTGTGTTTGACCAATTTGTTGGAGACAAAAGAAGATTGGACGTTAGTGGTAGACAGAGGGTATGGTGTGACTTGTGTGTTTCTGCATACAAGAAAGCTTTTGACGTGGTCCTACAGCACATGTTAATGGTTAAGCTTAAAGCAGGGGCTAATACAAGTAGAACTGTGAAATAGATTCGGGCATTTCTAACAGAAAAAAGTCAGAGGGTGAAAGTATGGCGAATATGCTAAATGCAGCAGAGGTGAAAAGTGGTGTTCCTCAAAGCTTCCTGTTGGTTCCTGTGCTAGTTCTGTATATATAAACGATTTGGTAGGTGGAGTAGAGTCAACTGTTAAAATGTTTGCAGACCGCACAAACCTGTACAAAGTAATGAAAGAAGAATTAGACTCACGAAAACTGCAAGACAAGCTTTGCAAGATGTTTGAATGGGCGAAAACCTGGCAGATGAATTTCAACCTGAACAAATAGAAGACTATGCATATTGCTAGTAGAGAAGTAGGTCAGGAGTACCATATGCTTAACGAAAATGGAGCGACAGTTGCACTGCAAGGGGTAACTATAGAAAAGGACTGCAAGGGGTAACTATAGAAAAGGACTGCAAGGGGTAACTATAGAAAAGGACTGCAAGGGGTAACTATAGAAAAAGCCTTAGGAGTGAAAATAGATCTTTGAAAGTTGTATCTCAATGCTCAGCAGCCATTGGTAACGCCACAGGGGCTGTGAGAAAATTGAAAATAGCTTTCACGCTTATGGATGTTGAAATGTTTAGGAAGGTGTATTCTGTATGTGTAAGGCCACATCTGGAAACTACCACCTAAGTATGATCTCCCAGCCTAGCCGAAGATATTGATAGGATGGAAAAGTACAGAGAAGAGCTACAAAATCAGTGAAAGGACTGCCAGATCAACCTTATGAAGTGACACAAAAGATGATAAATTTACACGCATTGAAAAAAAGAAGATTGACAGGAGACCTTCTTTTGAAATGTTAAAAATTATTAAAGGATATTTTAGGTTAAGATATGAAAACTTCTTTCAGTTAGTTAGAGGAAGCTTGATTATAGGTTATAGGTTTACTTACATATTTTAAGTCTAGGATTAGGGCTAATACCAGGAGAGTATTCTTCTTCCAGAAGGTAATGAATGTATGGAATGAGTTCAATGAGAGTATGATAAAGGCCGAACCAATCAATTAATTTAAGAACAGACGAGAAAAGTTGTGGAACAAGAATGGATATGGGTATACTCGTACAAGTAGGTTATCTTAACTAGACCCATAAATTCTAAGTCTAAGTCTAAGGAATGTGAAAAACAATTCAAATTAATAAACATAAACAAACTAGCTTCCGACCGCGAGGAATAGAATATATGCAGCGTCGTTGTGGCTGCTAGGTTCTAGACTTTAAATGTTGCCAAATTAGTAGATAGATTTTGGATCAATCGAAAAAAACTGCTTTGTTTTGTTCAATAAGGTAAAAACTCGAACAGTTTAACTACCACACAAATCGTCCAGGGGCTCTCCTTAACTTATGATTAATGGTTTGAATATATACAATATACATGTATACATAATTGCTATATATTTTAGCTTAACATCTTATTTGATGAAACCTAAGAATAAACCAATACAAACTAACCACTATGTCCACACTGCCAACTACGTACATATTCCACAGAACATGTAATTGTTCCTTAAAGCATCTATATTTTGGCTTTTCAGCCATTTTCTTACTGAACAATTTAGAGAGTTGAATGTTTTTGATAATTATTTTGCTAATTTATTTGAATTATATTGCTTAGGGCAAACAAATATTATTATATATTATATTTTTCACTCAATATATTTTTAAAGAAATTTGAATCAAAGTACAACTAACTAATAAAGCTTTTTATTACATCGCACATAAATTTTTAATTCATCATAATAAAAGCTTAATTAAACATTTATAACACTAAAAAATTTAGAAATGAACCATACACAATTTTAAGAAGGTAATTCAAAATGTAAAAAAGTTGAATGAAAAAAAAATAAACAAATTAAAAGAGAAAAACATTAAAGTTTAAATTGTAACATAAATCTTTTTTGCTGAGCTAGTTTTAAGTTCAAAGGTCAATTCTTGGAATTTAAATTTTTTGAATCAAACTCAAAATTATTTTGTTAAACTTCTTTTTTGATTTCTTTTCAATTTGAATTTTTTTCTTAAAGAACACGAAATTAACGTGTACTGCTATAAATTCGAATTTTCTAAAGCTTTCATAAAAAATGTTCTTAAAGTTGCTTTTTCATGAAAGGGTTTACAGCCTCACAAAAACGGTTTTCAACTTTTTATTTACTTCTACGTTAAACAGTTTTTCACTCAAATATCAAAACGTTGAAGGAAGTAATCATACTTTTTGCTAAGAAAATGAATTAAAACAGACTAAACATCGCTTAAACTTCTTACACAAATTGTTTACAGTTTTAATTTTGTTGATATGTTGGATAATGTTGGATTGTAAAACAATTTATTGTTACTATGGCATGGTTTTTAAGTATGCGTAAGAAACTATGAAGAACTGATGTTAAGAGTTGGGAAAATTATAGTAATCACATAATGGTAATGTTATACCATGTATACTAATGATAATAATACAAATAATAATAAATTATAAATTGATGATAATAGTAATAATACCAAATGCTAAAAACGATGATAATAATAATAATAATAATAAGAGATTGCAATATTAAGAACACATGATAACAACAATAATAAATAGTAATAATGCTAATAATAATAACAAATTATAATAAAAATAACACATGATAATAATGATAATAATAATATCAAATAATAATAAATATAATAATAATAACACATAATAATAATAATAACAAATTATAATAATGATAATAATATCAACAAATTATAAAAATGATAATGATAATAACAAATATTATCAATAATAATAATGATAACAAATTATAAAAATATAACATTAATAACACATATCAATAATGATAATAACAATTAACAAATTAAACTAATGAAAATAAGAAAAACAAAATATAAAAATGATAATAATAATAACAAACAATAACAATGCTAATAACAAAAACAAATTATAGAAATGATTATATTAATAATAACTGGTAATAAGAATATTAATAACAACATATTGTTAAATAACAAATGATAATAGTGTTAATCATAATAATGGTGGTGGTGATAGTGACATAGCTATAACAAATACAGTGTTACAGTAATTAAACAATAACAAAACAATGAATTATTTTTGCAATTAATCAATGAACGAAAACCATTGGTTTTTAAAATCCAATTTATTCTCATTGGATAATTACTCTCAATTAATAAATGTGAACATTAAGCAATTGTGTTTGCATAACCGAGTTAGCTTTTGTCAGTTATAGACTTTAAATTATCCAGCAACTAACTGATAATGTATTCAATACAATGATAATTGTATGTTTTTTAGATTAATGTGCTTACAGCCATTATAATTTTCAAGCCAGTATGTATGTAATATATTGTTTAGATTCTGCCTATCTACAAAATCTCAAATTTATCCCAAAAACTGTTTTTCCAAATTTAGGGCACCTTCCAGAACCTCACTCGCCGAATATTTTATAGTTATCTTAACAAATTTATATGTGTTTTGATATTCTAAGAAACTTGTGTCCCCCACTAATTAGTGCGCAAATGAATGGTTAAGGATTTATTAAGTTTTTTTTTTTAAATTGGATGCACCCATTATCACGAAAATAGCGTTAGATTTACGCTGTCTTTTTCGTCAAAAAATATCTACTAATATTGGTATATAGTTTTCCTGACTATAACCTGACAATAGGGAATGCAAAATTGAAATTTTCATAAATTTAGTTAGCTATTATGTTTGAGAATAAAAAGTGAAGGTTCATCTTGAAATATAAATGATAATGTGCAATGTTTTTTTATGAAAGACTTATTTGATTCTCGATAAAAATGCCATTGGTATAACTTTAGAAAAAAACACAATTTCTTAAGATACTCTATAACAATTGTAAGCGAATATTATTCATGCATCGCAACACATCAGATCCACCAAACACAGCTACAACCACATGTCCAAAGAATTATTCACACACAGATCGCAGAAAAAAATTACACATCATCAACCTCGTAAGATAGAATACTCAATAACATAATTCAATTCATTACCACTAAACCTAAGTATACGTGTATATACCACTACAGACTAAAACATACCAAGTTATCATTCTACTACTACAATCAACTGCACTTACATTTTACTATTTTTACATAAAACCTCGTCCTTTCCATATAGTAATATACTAGAAGGTGGGTGGTAAGAAAAGAATAATTCTTTAAAATCACGCTCTCATATTTTATTAACACTTGAATAAAAAAAACTCTTTCAGCTAATCTTGATTCTTAATTTCTAGTTCAATTTTACACTTTCAATGCACAAAATGATACATTTTTCATTTCAGAAGTTAAGTATGTTATGTGAAAACGCTTAATCATAAATATGAGAAAAACATTTTTCAGATTATGCTGTAACAACAAAATATTAGATACCTTAAAAAATACCTTTTTTAAAGATTGCTATACAGGCATTGGCAGATGATATCATTATTTAAAGTATATTTTAATAAATATTTAATAATTTATAACGCTTAATTATTTAAACTTTTGAATGTGGCATCTTTACAACCTTCAAGCAAGGTAATACTATAGTTCAGCCCGCCTATCAATACGCCTATCTTTTAAACTGAAATATTAAACATTTTCCAAAACTTTTTATACTAGTTTATTCCATATCACTGTTGCTTTCGACTGATGCCCATATGTTCACATTTTGATTAATATAACACAAGTAATAGCCAAAAAAAATAATTTTTCAAAGAATTACGCACAGTCAATTGACAGGCGTACTAACCGTCGGCGAGTCCGGATGACGTCACATTTTCAAACAAGACTTAGGCTAACCTTATGCTTCTTCATAAAACAGTATTTAAGAAAATTTTAACATTATCGTGACCCACCAAACAAAACCTAACCTGAGTTTGTTCCTCAAATGGTTTTTGGTGGGCAAAAACACCTATTAGTCTAACCTACATTTATATTTCAGGCCATGTGGAAAATAAGTAGTTGGTACGCCTGTCATTGTCAATGGTGTACGATATTTTTCGAGAAATAAGGTAAATTGACTCTTTGATTCCATAAGTTATATTAATCAAGAAGTTGAGAAAGGGACATCAATCAAAAGTGATATAGAATAAGCTAGTATATTGTTAGTTGTTTTGGAAAATGTTTAATATTTCTCTAAAAAAAATTAGGCGTATTGATAGGCGGGCAAAACTATAGTATTACCCAAATCAGTACATGGAAATTACTTTAAAGTACAATTTCCAATCTAAACTATATGTTTAGCAGGCCATAAGTTTAAGAAAATGAATTTAAAAATACAGAATATCATTTATAGTTCCTGTAAGCTAATGGGATATATGAGATATTATTTATGGTACACAATGTTTTGAGTACTAGATTTTTGTTTCATAAATTTGATGCTATCTTAAAATTAAATGTAAAAGTTTTAGTAAAATTAGACTTATTTTTTATGTTATTTCATATGTTAAATCGTGTTTCCTTCTTAATTTGTTACTCTCTCCTCATTTTTATGTTCTTTCATATGTTTAATTTCACTTTTGTAACCATCCAGAGTTCGTCCCTTAAGCTGCAAGACGACTTTAACGGTAATTAACTATATTATCCTGAACCACTTAAACCATTTAACGCTTGAAATATTGTTACCCTAAGGTCTACAATACAATGCAGCATGCATTATAAATAACCCTAAAATTGTCACCTGTTTTCCCCACAGGCGTTAATGGGTTAAAATATATAGGTGTATTATAACCTTTTTCAAACTTTGGTTACAACAAGTAGGTATATTGACCAAAAGGTGTTTAATGTATTTGTAAACCAAAAGATAATTTGCGAGAATATGGATGACATTTGTTAAAAAAATTGTTTCAAGTGTAAATAAGCTTCAACAGAAAGTGAAATCCAACACAGGGGAACAAAGCAAAGCTCTTTACCTAATTAACTTTTCACCTTGGCTTCTTAATGTGCTTCACTATCTCAATGTTTATTCATGTCAACTCACACTCACTTCGCGTAAGAAAAATCTGAAATACTCTTCAAGTTTAACAAGTACGTATGTGAAATTATAATAACTCGTAAAGCGTCAGGCTAAAATTTATTTGATTAAAATAACTTTATTGCAGACACACGCACACACACACGTACACAAACACACATAGACACACACACACACACACACACACACACACACACACAAACACATACACACACACACACACACACACACACACACACACA